>ML827532.1:152629-163629 GCA_009831015.1 Picea engelmannii | reverse complement strand
ATAAGAATTTTCAATATGCCAGTATAAGAATCAAATCTACAAGTTAATGTGGTTATTGCTAATAACAATTATATTTATTACTACTATCTTTTTAATTTGCAAAAGGGCATGAGAAAGAGAACATGCAAGCACTATAGACTAGCCTGTGCTACAAGATAAAGAGAAAGGGTTGGATCATTATGTTGGCTGGAGAGGATCATTTGTACCTTTTTTCTTACGAACATCAATCCAAGAAGAGGAACTAATAGGCTCAACAATCTTTTCCACCAAATCCAGGTGGTCTGAGGAAATGCCAGAACATTGAGCTACTAAATCTAAGGGTTCTTATTTGTCACTTTCCAAATTATCTAATTCATGAGGACATCTATGAGTACCACAGAGAAGGGTTTTGACCATTATTATGTCATTCAATCCATCATTTTCAAGGGGGGGACGAGGGTGCAAAGGCTATACTGGGAGAATAGGAATCAATATTTCTGAAGCTTCAGGGTTTTCTGTTGAAGCCGAAGGCTGCTGTTTTGGATCTATAGTTGGTTGTTATGCATTTTTTGGAGACTTCTTTGGTGTTGTACAATGAAAAGGAGTTGGGGCGTCTTTGTGATGATGGTGTTGCAGATGAAGATTTCCAGAGGCTTTTACAATTTTTAGAGTCTTTCCATCCATTAGACCTTTTTAGCACTCCACGGGATGAGGCTGGGGTTGGGGATAAAGGACAAGTTTCTTGGAGGTGCCTTGTTTGCTGAGAGGAGAGGCAACTAAAGGAATTGTTTTGATAATTGACCATATTCATGTAAGAATCATTCTCATCCCAATCTATAAGTATCCTATCTGGAATCCCTTGAATGAGGTCAATTTCAATGCATATTCATGAGAAAGCGACAAATCCTTTCATTATCCAGTTTGTGTCAATATTGATGAACTTACCCAACACATTACGAAGGGTAAGTAAAAAATATGGAGTATAAAAATGAAGAGGTACATTGGGGAGCATTATTGAGACCAGTGTAGTCAAGGAAGTCATAGTCAATGGGTTGAATTCAAGGAACCATCTCTGCATGGAAAGACCATATCTGCCCCAGAACCAAGGACCTTTCTCTAGCATGCATTGAGGTCTTCTTTTGTGGAAAAAATTACAATGAAGAACCCTTTGGAGAAAATGAACAACTCATGACCTGACCACCAGGTCTTGTCTACCCATTCTCTTAGTGCAAAGGCCGAGGGCCATAGTCTGTTGAAGTGATAGATGAGGGATTTTTCCTAGTAGATAAAAGCAGATTCGTAGACATGTGGATCTTTGACATCTGTGGTTGGAGGTTCTACAGACTGCTCCACAATGAAGGTGGAGCCAAAAATCTACTTTGCTCTGAAATTTTCTTCCCTGGGCCCCGAAGGAGTGGAGATCCATGTTTTCACAATATGATTGTAACAGCTTGGATGAGTGGAGGATGGAGCACCTCCATGGAGTGGAGAAGTGAGAGAAATGGTTGATTTATTTATATTCCCATAACCCCGTAGTAGAGATCCATCCACCATTTGTCATCCTTTGAATATTAGTCATTGAAAGAAAGGAGAAATACCTGTAGCCTGGTGGATTCGATTTTTGAGATAAAACATGTAGTCTAAATATTGAGCATGTAAGTAGAGAGATTATTAGATAATGGTATTAATAAAAAGGGGTAAGCCTTTTGCAGTCTCAGAGTTGGCCTTGACGTGATATTCAAAAGAAATCCTCATCGTGCATCATTATTAACTTGATTCATGTAATAGAGTGAGGGATGAAAATCCATAAGGTCTCTGATAGATGAAAGGTGCCCATACTCTAAATCCAGGCAGTGACAGCAGATAGGGTTCATATATTTCCATACCCATAGTCTCTCCTCGGCCTTGATCCAACACTGAATGACTGGCTCTCTCTCTCCAGATAACATGTTGGACCCTCCCTCATTATTTCCAGTAAACAAACTGGTCCGAGTAAAAATCCTCGACTGCTACAAAGAGCTCCTTTTGATGTATGTGATAGAATGCATTCCTAAAGCTCACCTTACAGGGGGTAGCTCTGCGGTCGTGGTCGTGCAAGACATTTGTCACGATTTGTCTGATGTAGCCATTGCACTTGTCATAATCGAGGATTCTGAACCATGTCGGTCCCTTCCTATGATCAATGAGGTATGTGAAAACTGAAACTTCTCCTCCTCTCTGTGTGGTCTTATCGTTGTTGGTCTCTCCGACCAAAATAAAAGTCTGATATTTTTCAAGCATGTCCAGGAAGTCATGGCACTGCTTCCACATCCATAGGTTTTTTCTTTTATCAAGGATTTCATAGTACCTAGTAGAATACAAGCACTTGTTCTAGGGGATCATAGAAGCATTGAAACAACCCTTCTCAACCTACAGGACGGAAGGTCCATGTACACAGGATATTTCCTCTTCCACTAGCCTGAAGAGCTCCCAGAAATGGCTCTCCTATTTCCCTTTCAGGAAATCTGCTCCCACAAATAACTTTAAGAAATTCCACCCCTTATACTTTGGGAGATCGAACTTCGCACTTTCGCGAATCCGGTGGTCAAGCACCTTGTCTCTCAATCTCTGAAACCCGAAAAAAATCAACACTTGACCTTTTCTCTCCTATTTTTCCTTTCTCCCTATCGCGATTTTGGGGATTACGATGTCAAGAAACTCGTCCCTTCGACTCCCGAAACCCGATTTACTGAAACTCTGATGCGCTCGCAAGGTTGACCTTTCAACAACCCTTCATTCCATCGGGATTTCGGACTTTGCAATTTCGCCAATCCTGATGCAAAGATTTTGGGTCTTCACCCCACGAAACCCCAAAATGGTCAATGGAATTTGACTTCCGTGTTGATAGTGCGCCACCTGTCCACCCTGCTGATTCTATAGCCCACACAATCCTTTCACCCTCGGGATTCCACGCTTCATGATTTCACGAATTCTGATGCAAAGATTTCGGGACTTCAACTCACGAAACTCCGAAGTAGAAATTCGTGGGTAAATCCAACAGACCTGGTTGGCTTGAATCTATGGTTCTGTCTCTCCTGAGCGTGAACTCCTTGAAAAGCACTCTCCATAACTCCCCTGCTCCTCCATGGGATCTGACGGCTCACAGGACTTCGTGAATTCTCCATAGAGAATTCCGACTGTTCGTCTCTTTTCTTCACAAGGACTTCTGCAACTTTTTACCAAGTGGTTTTCCCACGGTACTCAACTGCCTGCGACACAAAATTTCAATGCTTTCTCACTGTTCCAATGCACAAACTTCCTGTGCGTCCTTCGACAGCTGTGGAAACTCTATCCGTTCTGGGATTTCTCCAACTCTGAGTCTTGAAGAAGAATCCTGCATGCACTCCTTGCGGAAAATTTCTTAATTACTCCAAGGAATTGAAATCCTTCGACTTTGCGCACTCCCTACAACAACAGTCTCTCAATACTTCATTCAGGTTACCAAACCTGAAGCTCTACTCAGCTTGCGCACACCTTGCTTGGCTCTTGTGCCTAGCTGCACTTATGTGAAAATGAGAACAATTTTTATCTCTCCTGAGCTTTCAGAGATGAACTCCGACTTCTGTCGACGCACTCCTTGCGGACAAACTCCACTGCACTCCTTGCATGAATTTTACTCACTTAGACAGAGAAACAATTGAAACTCATTCCTTACTCTTCCTCTCCGATTTCAAAAATTCAACAAGAAATCATTCATACATAGCATAAAAGCAATTGCATGATAGAAAGAGTAAAGTATTCATGAGCATAACATTCAAAAATGCATACACAGAGAATATTTGAACACCATGGGTCTGAATCAAATCCTTCTTGTATTAATCCAGAACTTCTATACATGGAATTCTTCTACATAGCTCTCTTCTTCTTCTCTTCTATTCTCTATGCTCTCAATTGGCATAATCTCATTCTTCTTCCCCTCTGTTACAATACACAATGAGGGTGTCTATATCTTGTTTCCCTCTTTCATTCTAAACTGTCTAATCTACGCATTAAATTCTATCTACTTGCATTAACTATCATAAATGCCTTCTACATACTAAGGACAAGAGCGGATTGCTCAAGGTCCATTTACATTTTACAAGTGTGCCTCCACTTGATGAATTCATTAATGTTTCAAGACATTTTCAAATTTGCGCTGGGCACTTTTCCAACTGTCTTTTGTCTCCGCGCTGGCTCGCTTGAGATGCTCCTGCATCATACTCCCTTGCTTGAAAAATTTCATGGTCTCCTATCCATGAACTCTCGTATGGTGTGTCCATGCCTATGGATCTCTGCTTCATTCTCCCAGCTGGAATCTTCAATTGGATGGCCCTTCCACTTGACCAAATATTCAAAGTATTGCTTTTGCCTGGTCTTCTTGATGATTCTTTTGTCCAGTATGCACTCCATCTGTAGATTTTCTACAACTGACATTTGCTATGTCCACTGGACCTCTGGTTGTTCATTTCCTATCCCTGTTTCCTCAGCTTTATATGGGTAAAAATATGAGATATTGAATATCAGAGAAATTTCGATCCCATCGGGTAATTCAATCTCATAAGCATTTGCCCCAAAAATTTTCAAGACCTTACATGGTCCGATTTTCTTCATCTTATGTTTGTTATATGTTCCTCTCAAGAACCTTTCCTTTCTCAAATGTGCCAGAATCAAATCACCAACTTCAAATTGAAGCTGTCTTCTGTGCTGATCTGCTCTCCGATAATATTCCTGGTTCGAACTTTGTAATCGCTCCTTTACCTGGCTGTGAAGTTCCTTCATCGCCTTTGTGAAATCTTCTGCACTAGCGCTCCTAATCACAATCTGTTCTGAATTTCTCAGCTCAAAAATTCCTCTCGGCTGCATGCCATAGACAATATGAAATGGACTATGTCCCGTGCTTCTGTTAACTGAGTCATTATAAGAAAATTCTTCCTGTGGTAATATGTTGTCCCACTGGCTATGGTGTTCTGTCACTAGACTTCTCAGCAAGTCTCCCAGACTTCTGTTTACCACTTTTATCTGTCCATCCATCTAAGGATGATAAGACGAACTAAACAACAAGTTATTTCCCAGCTTCTTCCATAAGGTCCTCCAAAAGTGTCCTATGAACTTAGTGTCTCGATATGAAACTATTCTCCTTGGTAAGCCATGAACTTAGTGTCTCGATATGAAACTATGCTCCTTGGTAAGCCATGAACTCGAATGACTTCTTTGAAAAATAGATTCGCAATGTGAGTTGCATCACTGGTTTTCTGACATGGAATGAAGTGTGCCATATTGGAAAATCTATCCACCACCACAAAGATTGATTCAAACCCTCTTTGTGTTCTTGGCAACCCCAATATGAAATCCATGCTGACTACATCCCACGGTTTTCCAGTTATGGGCAATGGTTGATAAAACCCTGCATTATGTCTCTTTCCCTTCGAATGCTGGAAAATTATGCATCTGTCCACGAATATTTTGACGTATGCTCGCATTCCTGGCCAAAAATATGACTCATTCAACTTCGCAAATGTCTTGTCGTGACCAAAGTGCCTGGCCAATCCTCCACTATGTTTCTCCTTCAACAAATTCTCAATCATGGAGCATTTTGGAATACAAAGTTGATTACCTTTAAACAATAATCCTTCCTGGATCATGTATTCTGTCCATTGGCTTCTATCTCTGAGAATTGGATTCTTAGCTGCCTCATACACCTCTTTAAAATCTGTATCATCTCTGTACATGTCCCTGAGATCATCAAAACCCAACGTTTTGACTTTGAACTCCTGCAATAGCAAACACTTCCTGCTCAAAGCATCAACAACGTTTTTAGCAGTACTAGAAATATGTTTAATCACAAAAGTGAAATTTTGCATATATTCAACCCATTTTACATGTCTTTGACTCAACTTATTTTCTTGAGTCACAAACTGCAGTGCATGATTGTCACTGTATAAGACAAACTCCTTCGGGATCAAGTAATGCCTCCATTTCTTCAATGCCTGAATGATACAATAAAACTCCTTGTCATACGTGGAGTATTTCACCTTGGCTTCATTTAGCTTCTAGCTAAAGTATTCTATCAGCCTATCATCTTGACTCAAGACTGCCCCTATTGCAAATCCACTTGCATCACATTTCACTTGAAATGTCTTCTGGAAATCCGACAACAACATAATGGGTTGTTCTGTGATCTTCCTCTTCAACAGATTAAAACTCTTTTCGAATTCTTCTGTCCAATGAAAAGATTTGTGTCTCTTCTTCATTGTGTCCATCATCAGTGCACTAATTCCACTGAAGTTCCTGATGAATTTTCAGTAGAAACAAGCCAATCTGTGAAAAATTCTCACCTCAAAGATATTCTTCGGTGATGGCCAATTCTTGATTACCTCCACCTTATCTGGATCCATCCTCAATTTATCTGCAGAAATAACAAAACCCAAATAAATGAGCTCTGTCTTCATGAATGAGGATTTCTTCATGTTTATCAATAACTTCTCCTGGTGTAACTTCCTCTTCACTATAGCCAAATGTTTCAGATGCGCTGCCACTGTTTTACTGAAAATCAGTATGTCATCCAGGTATACAATGATAAATTTTCCAATGAACTCCCTTAGGACTTCGTTCATCAACCTCATGAAAGTGCTTGGCACATTTGTTAAGCCAAATGGAATAACATGCCATTCATACAACCCTTCGTTAGTCTTGAAGGTTGTCTTCCATTCATCACCTTCTTTCATGTGGATCTGGTGATAACCTCTTTTCAAATCAATCTTCAAAAAATATTTTGCTCCACTCAAGAAATCCATCAGATCATCCATCCTTGGCAATGGAAATTTGTACCTGATGGTTATTTTCTTAATCTCCAATGAGTCAATACACATCCTCCAGCCTCCGTCTTTCTTCAGACTAAGTACTGTCAGAACAACACATGGACTCAAGATTTCTCTGACCAAACCTTTATCCAATAGATCTTGGACTTGTCTTTTGACCTCTTCATTCTCCTGCGGCATCAATCTGTACGCGGATTTTTTTGGTAAACTGGCTCCTAGTATGAGATCAATATGATGACTCACACTTATGATCGGTGGTAATGAACGAGGTAGTTTTTCCACTACTATGTCAGCGAACTCTTCCAGCAGTTCTTGAACCTCTTCTGGTAAATCATCTACTCTTGTGCTGATCAAAACAATCTTCGGTTTCCTAACCACAATGAATTGTGATTCCTCCTTCTTCTTGACCTTTGTAAGAAGTTCCTTCCCACTCATGAGAAGTACAATGTTGCTTACTTCAGGTTTCACCTCCTTATCCTTGATTGGAAGCAACATGTGATTTCTTCCATTCTTCTCTAGGGTGTATGTGTTCATCCTCCCATCATGAATCAGATTCCTGTCATATTGCCACAGTCTACCCAGCAATAGATGACAAACATCCATAGGAATAACATCACATAATATCTTATCATTATATCCTCGTATCTTAAATTCAAGTAAACATTGTTTAGTGACAGTTACCTGATGTCCTTTTTGTAGCCATGAAACTCTGTATGGGCTTGGATGATCAATCGTCTCCAGCTCCATCTTTTCTACCATCTCTGTAGAAATGAGATTATCTGTGCTACCACTATCCACGATGACCTTGCATACCCTTTCCTTGGTATTGAAAGCAGTATGAAAAAGTCTGTTTCTTTGGACTGAACTCTCCACCTCCTTCTCTGGTGTCAAAAGAGATTTTCACATCATCAATGATCTTCCGCCTTCAACATCTTCTTCCTCAACACTTCGCCTCTACACTTCGGTGATGTGAGTCTCACCTCCTTCTTTTTTTTTCTATGGAGACTCATAATACTTGTGTCCAATATTTTTTCACGTGAATCATGCTATTACTCCACCTCTTCCTCTTCCTCTACCTCTGGTACAAGGAAACATGTTAGTATCAGCATAATCTCCTCTCTATTTGGTATGTTTCCCTTGTTGTTCATCATATTTCCCTCGTTGTGAGCTTCCACCTTTCTCAGTTTGAGTCTGAGGTTTCTTCCAGTCCTCCTTGGGTTTCTCATTTTTATCCTGGGTAACTGATTTTCCTTTGGGATGACTTATGCCTCGGCCTCTTTGACCCCACTTTCAGATCAGCTTCTCTTCCACCTTTAGAGCCATATGAAAAGCATATTTCACTGTTCGGATGGTTATCATGCTCATCTCATCCTAAATGTCATATCTCAGACCATTCATGTATCTGGAAACCTTTTCATCATCTTTTTCTCGATGACCTGCCCTGATGTTCAGTCTATAGAATTCTTCAGTATATTCCTTCACTGTCATCAACTTATGTCTCAAGTTTTGCATTCTTCGAAACAGAGTAATATGATAATCCCTGGGGATGAATTTCACCTTCATCTTCACAATCATTCTATCCCAAATCTTGATCTTCTACCTACCTTTGTAGCATCTGTCAGCTTGTAGTTCATCCCACCACAATGTTGCATGTCCTTTTAATCTTGTGATAGAATGTTTGACCTTTTTTCCTCTTCGACATCTTCATAGTCAAAATATGTGTCCAGAGCTCTAATCCAGTCTAGAAGCTCCTCTGCATCCAAGTTTCCCTCATAAAATGGAATGTCCATTTTCGCTCTGGCACCCATTCTTGCAATAGCCCTAATCAAGCGTTCGTTTGCTGCATCTTCGACTACAACTTCTTCCCCTTCATGTTCAGCCTCAATTTCACTTTCAGAATCACTAAGATCCCTAGCACCAATAGTGCACCTCTGTGTTGTCTCCATGTCTTCATGTTTGGTGCATAAGTCATGCATCTCTCTCTCCATGGCTAGATCAGGCATCTGCCTACCCCTTCTCCTCAGCATTTTCCTGTCCTCTGGTGGATCGGGTGTTTGCCAGTCTCTTCTTCTCGGTGGCATGGTGAATTCTCCTTTTCCATGCTATAGAAAGAAAAGAAACATTTATGTTCTCTGATACCAAACCTGATGCAACCCTCCTCAACCCATAGGTCGGAAGGTCCACGTACACAGGATCTTTCCTCTTCCACTGGCCCAAAGAGCTCCCGAAAATGGCTCTCTTATTTCCCTTTCAGGAAATCTGCACCCACAAATAACTTCGAGAAATTTCCCCCCTTATACTTCGAAAGATTGGACTTCGCACTTTTGCAAATCCGATGGTCAAGCACCTTGTCTCTCAATCTCTGAAACCCAAAAACAGTCAACACTTGACCTTTTCTCTCCTATTTCTCCTTTCTCCCTATTGCGATTTCGGGGGTTGCGATGTCAAGAAACACGTCCCTTCGACTCCCGAAACATGATTTATCAAAACTACGATGCGCTCGCAAGGTTGACCTTTCAATAGCCCTTCATTCCATTGGGATTTTGGACTTTACGATTTTGTGAATCATGATGCAAAGATTTCAGGTCTTCACCCCAAAAAAAACCAAAATGGTCAACGAAATTTAACTTCCGTGTCAATAGTGTGC
Organism: Picea engelmannii; assembly: GCA_009831015.1. Taxonomy (NCBI): domain Eukaryota; kingdom Viridiplantae; phylum Streptophyta; class Pinopsida; order Pinales; family Pinaceae; genus Picea; species Picea engelmannii. Next base: position 154,167 of record ML827532.1, on the reverse strand, counting down.
CACCTGTCCACCCTGTTGATTCTGTGGCCCACACAATCCTTTCTCCCTCGGGATTCCGCGCTTCGTGATTTCATGAATTCTAATGCAAATATTTTGGGACTTCAACTCATGAAACTTCGAAGTAGAAATCCACAGGTAAATCCAATGGACCTGGTTGGCTTGAATCTACGGTTCTGTCTCTCTTGAGAGTGAACCCCTCGAAAATCCCTCGCTGTAACTCCCCTGCTCCTCCGTGAGATATGACGGCTCACGGGACTTCTTTAATTCTCCACATAGAATTTTGACCGTTCGTCTCTTTCCTTCACAAGGACTTCTGCAGCTTTTACCAAGTGGTTTTCCCACGGTACTCAACTGCCTGCGACACAAACTTTCAATGCCTTCTCATTGTTCCAATGCACAAACTTCCTGTGCTTCCTTCGACGACCGTGGAGACTCTATCCCTTCTGGGATTTCTCCAACTCTGATTCTTGAATAAGACTCTTCCATGCACTCCTTGCGGAAAATTTATTAATTACTCCAAGGAATTGGAATCCTTCGACTCTGCGCACTCCCTGTAGTAGCAGTCTCTCAATACTTCATTCAGGTTACCAAACCTGAAACTCTACTCGACCTGTGAAAACCTTGCACGACTCCTGTGCCTAGCTGCACTTCTGTGAAAATGAGAACAATTTTTATCTCTCCTGAGCTTTCAGAGATGAACTTTGACTTTTGTCGACACACTCCTTGTGGACAAACTCCACTGCACTCCTTGCAGGAATTTTACTCACTCAGACAGAGAAACAATTGAAACTCATTCCTTACTCTTCCTCTCAAATTTCAAACATTCAACAAGAAATCATTCATACATAGCATAAAAGCAATTGCATGACAGAAAGAGTAAAGTATTCATGAGCACAACATTCAAAAATGCATACCTAGAGAATATTTGAACACCATGGTTCTGAATCAAAGCCTTCTTGTATTAATCCAGAACTTCTATACATGGAATTCTTCTACACAGCTCTATGCTTCTTCTCTTCTATGCTTTATGCTCTCAATTGGTATAATCTCATTCTTCTTCCCCTCTGTTACAATACACAATGAGGGTGTCTATATCTCGTTTCCCTCTTTCATTCTAAATTGTCTAATCTATGCATTAAATTCTATCTACTTGCATTAACTATCATAAATGCCTTCTACGTACTAAGGACGAGAGCATATCACTCAAGGTCCGTTTACATTTTACAAGTGTGCCTCCACTTGATGACTTCATTAATGTTTCAAGACATTTTCAAATTTGCGTTGGGTGCTTTTCTAGTTGTCTTTTGTCTCCACGCTGGCTCGCTTGAGATGCTCCTACATCAAGGATCCATGTTAAACCAGAAAGAATTAGATGAGATTAATCATTACAATTAATGCTCTAAATTTTTGAAAACTCATATATCATATTAGGTATTCATATGCTCTAGACATATGTTAATGTCAAATGGAAGAAAGCTAAGTTACATTCTCTTCAATATTAGGTTGTAAAATATACTTGGTTTTCCTAACTACAATGA
>ML827532.1:83769-94624 GCA_009831015.1 Picea engelmannii | reverse complement strand
AGAGAGAGAGGGAAGAAGGTGGAAAGAAGGTTGAGAGAAGACAACGAGAGTGAGTGGGATAGAGAGAGGGGGAAAGAAGGAGACAAGAAGCAAGTGGAAGAGGGGGCATAGAGAGAGAGAGGAAGTGGGAGAGAGAGGGGGGAGACTAGGAGTGAAAGAGAGGGAGAGAGTGGTTGGAGAGAGAGAGGGGGGGCAGAGGGGGGAGAGAGAGAAGATGGGATAGATATATATTTCATGATAATAGGAATGTTCGCGTGTTCCTGTTCCTAATAAGGCGCACATGATTTAGGAATGTGTGTTCATTCCTAAAGCATGCACATTATTTTTATTTCAATTTTTTTAGGAAAGAACATGTGTTCTTGTACACGTGTTTTGAGTAACGCACGTGAATTCTTGAGAACGTGCATACGTTCTTGGGAACTTTCCTACATGGCCTATTGAGTGAAGGCTCATGGTTTTTTGAATCGATCACATCATGAACGCGTGCATATTACGAGAAATGCACATGTGTTCCCACAAGTGCGCATTCCTTCTCACCATGTTGCCACTTTATCGTCCACCAACTTCGTGCACTCACCCAACATTTTTATATAATTAAATATGGGGTTGGGTTGTAGCTACAATAACCACATATATTAAAATTAAAAAATTCTCTCGAGTTGATCTATTTTCTATACATATAATATTATCCTCTAATAGAGATTCAAAACCTATAAGTAATTTCGCAAGTGACTTGCTTAACATATTGTCCCAAAAAACATACAATTTTAAATAAGTGTTTTTGGTATTAAGGTTGAAAAAGACCATGTGCTTCCTGCCTCCCATCAAAGTGACTTCTGAGTAAATGAGACTTGGATCCCACACCATTATTTGGTTATGGGATTTGTAGGGTAGTTTGAACCCTATTTTGTTTTAAAGGAACCTTGATGGAGTTCCCTTGCCAACTTTATGCAAAGGTCTGCTTCAACAATGAGCCCCCTCTTGATATGAATAAATTGAATTTGATTGAAGTGTTGAGAGATCCTCTTGGTACTTCTTATGTTAGCAACCAAATACCAAGATAATAAAGAAAAAACTCAGAATAAGTACTCATACACCATGTTGGAACACATATAATACTGAACTTTTGAGCTTTACATTCTCCACTTCATGAAATTATAATCTTTCCCTAAACGGTAACTTAGAAAAGAACTTTAGAATTTCAAATCAAATTCAAGTCCCGACTAATCAGTGATAAGGCGTGTGTGATATCCGTCGTTCATGAATTTTTTTCATTTGATCGAGCGGCCATAATTTCTCCAGAGTTTTGGAGCCGCCTAACTGTTAAAGATGTAAATCACTAAAGATAACTATGGAGCTTCGCACTTTGGGCCTTTCGATAAGTCTTAATGATAAAAGTCCCAAAACCCGAAATTATTTGTTCATCACTTTTCCTAAACCTTTAAAGGACACGAGTCGTAGTACACATGTATCCTTTGAGTCATCCATGAGTTGACATGTGGCACCCATTTTTGAAATTTTCGTTTGAAGATTCATACAATTCCAGGTAACATGCGGCACCTCCCTTTTCTCGACACATCATCTAGAATGACGTCATCTACGACACGTCATTACAAGAGATGACCCTTTAGAAATTTATCGAAGAACTAATTCACAAATCACTGAAATAGAAAAATGATGAAGTATTAAAATTTAATTAATTAAGTTCATCATGGTCAAGAGGTAATTAATGACTTTGCACTTCGGGGTTCAGATGCTTATCCTTCATCGTATCCCAAAATCTCTGAAATCTGAATTTTTGAAACTCTTAAAGTTAAATATGATTAATTAAGACTTAAAATCGATTACCCGATAATTGACCACTTCGTTGTTTCGGGTTTCAGGGATTTTCCCTCAAACTTCCTTTAAAGTTCTCAAAATCCGAACTGATGAAACACTTGAAGTTAACACACCTTTTTTAAAACATGATTACTTAAGGTTTTAAAAGAGATTATCTAGGGATTAACCTTCACAGATTCGGTATTCAGATATTAATGGCATTTATGACTAGTTAACGATAATGATTTTTAACGTAGATTGTGGATCGCCAGGTAGAATTTTCCATTAAAGTTAATAAATTTTTCGTCAGTAAAGATATACTAGAATCAATGCATCTTATGTGAATAAAACACTTTGATTTTGAATTCATTTTCACCCTCTGCAAAGTAGCAAGTTTTATCTGATTGAGAAGCTCACTCAATTCCTTTGCAAGAGGTAACCTTGTTTTTTTCTCTCGATATCATGGCACCAAGGAAGATGTTGAATAAATATAATGTGACTGGTGAGGGTCCAAATCCTAATGCGGATGTTCTATCGGACACTACGCCACGAGATATAGACTTTGCTAAATCTTGGACACAAGTGTTCAAGGTTCTCGAGCATGAGATCATAAATTGTCCAGAAGATCCCGGTGATGAAGAAGACAGTAATCATGAAACTAAACTCAGATATATATCTCATTCATAGCTACACAATATAGTTTCACGACTGAGATTCATGTTGTATAACGATATGATCAACTGGGCCCTGGAAAACATCGACGTCCAAACCAGGAGCATCATTAACCACCAGAAGGTTTTCGTTGGTTCTTTTCGACTGGAACACCTCCAAGTAAAGTATAAGATATATCTCGATCCTAAGTATAATTACAATGCTACAATTATGTTGGATTTTGAGTAGAAGGAATGCATACAATACAACAAGAGTTACCCCGATATAATCAGGTCCTGGTGGGGGCACCCAAAGAAGTTCAGGGTGGACACTCATGGTGTGTATGGCACAATGTCGTTGGACATTCACATCATCTACGTAGTGATGATGCTCTGTATATTGTTCGGGGAGAAGAGTCCTACCCATTTCCAAATGGAATGGGTGTCTATTATGCATGAGTTGGCCGAGGGATACACTTTTAATTGCGCCAAAATATTATCAGACAACTTGGCCAAAGAAATTACTTAATACAAATTGGCGAAATCAAAAGGGCATCCTTCCCCTTTATATATGTATGCGTATGTCATGGATGTTATCTGTTTCATGAATCCTTTCCCACTGATGAATTGGAGTTGGACACCCACCAATGCAAAACCTATTCACTTCTATAATTCCAAGTTGTGGGAGGACAAGGCCAAAGAATTCATATACGAAATCTGTCACCATGTAGTAGTGCATGTTCAGATGGCCCTATATGGTCACCCACCTCCTCGGATTTCAGAGCGGATTATGGGAAATCTAGGAAAACTAGAAGATTGTTTCATTGAATAAAACATCTCTTATATCATGGTTTCTGGATGCTCAATTTCTTCCCATGCTCTCTTGTGTTTTTTACCAGACCAGCTAGCGTGCAGGGAAGTAGTTTACCAAATAGTAATGGGAGGCATCAACAACGAGTTGAAGGCTTCCCCCAAAAAAGTATGGTTGACCTTCCCTATCCAGGCCAACATGTTTCCATTACTATATTTCAATCACTCTAAAGTAGACGGTACAACTCTAAATGATGTCAAATTGGTTGACATTGAATTCAAAAAGAACAACCCACACAAGATTGTAGATAACCACTTGGCCCAATTCTATATGAAAATATATGTGCACGAATACTCCCCATAGAACTAAATATTCAGGGGAGTCGGGTATTATGAATAGGTAGAAAATAGGTTCCAAACCCTACCCCTAGATCAACAGGTTGTTTTCCTTAATTTTCAAAGACACGGGCGAAACAGTTTCCCAAAAGTACTACAGGGAGAATCGATAGCCGCTTCTCCTGCATAGGAATATATGCCTCCAAGTTTTGAACCAGGGTCCTATGGTAAACATAATATTGAGAAAACCAAAAAGAGCTCTGAGGTTTTGACTCAGAAATCATAAGCTTCATTATCAAGTCCAATAGGCCCTCTGGAAATGGCTCAGCTCAAATCCTTCCTAAAGCAAGGAAAGGATGCATCTCTTTCGACACAATCCACACTCGTTGTCAATATAGTTGAGCAACAATGGTCTATAGATATCAGCACTCCTATTACATCATTGACACCTCTGAGTCTAGCTTCAGAAATCCTAGTTCCAAAATCATTTTTGTAAGTGATCTTACCCCAATCACTCCTGACGATATGCCTCCTTCAGATTTCTTATTTAGCAAGAAATGGAGGGTCGTCATCAAAAGAGAATCACACCAGAAGGATAGAATAATAAGAAAAAGGCAAAGGATGTTGTATGATAGAAATGATCATGATGATTCAGAATTCGGGAAAGAAGTTGTAGGTTGATTGGGTGACTTTGCCACTACAAATCAATGGTTTGTAGAGAATTTGGCAGAGAAATTAAGACAGAGAATACTATTGGTGGGGCAGTTGCAAGATCAAATATTGGCCTTGGAACATACTGTAAGGAATAATATGAGCCAAGACTTTTAGCAAATCAGAGCTCATTATCGACATCAAATCCAACAACTACAAGCTAACTCCGAGGAGATCCATCGAAATTCGTAGGCCAACTAGGGTCTAATCACGCAATGTGATGAATTTATAAGACAACTGCAAGATAAATTGAAGGTGCCTGAAAGTACCTCAATAGACACTAAGGAATTAAAAATTTAAGCGTTTGAAATAAACGAGAGACTGTAAACAAGACAACATGATCTTTTTATGAAGGTTGATGTCATCCATAAATGCTACCGGGATGTGGAAATTGCTCTGAAGGATATATATATGAAGTATAGAGAATCTCACTCAACCCGACATAAATTTCAAGAAGCCATCATATTGGCACATAAAGATAACGTCCCTGATTTTCCTCGCCTTTCCCCATCTGAACAAATAAAAAGTGATATTGTCGTGAAGGTGTGGGAAACAAATTTGGTAGAGAGAAAAAATTATCCCTGGAGGTAGAGGGCGATTTCCAAGGAGAATTATCATCAATATATAAAAAACTAATTCATTTTGAGGGAACCAATATCACGGAGGCCTTGGGGAAAATAGATATTGGAATGAACCAACATAATTCTAGAAAAAACAAAGAAGAAAATCTGGCAGCCATTGAAGAAATGAGCTAGATCGATCTTCTTAAGATTAATAAATGGATAGTGAACCCATGTTCACAGTCCGAGACCTTAGCTTGAGAGGTGAAAAGAATCCAAGAAAAGTTTCCTCATGTAGAGAGGAAGTTATACACTTTCGAGGTAAACGAAACAATTGATCCATCAGGGTTGGTGGTGGAATTTTTAGATAGATGAAACAGATGCATTGAACATGAAAATGAAAGCATAGTTGGGAGCAAGTAGAAAATGTCACTACATTGTTGAACATAGTTGGAGGGATAGATGGTAACAAAATTACAACGGCCAGGATATTATGCAAAATTATTAAGAATTCCAGACAACAAGTGTGTCCAAGATAAAGGAATGAGGAAAATAAATGTTTATGCAAGGAGACGAAGAGACAGAGGAGAAATCCATAGGAGCTCATCAGCTTCTAGATTATGTTGTCTTATTCAAATATTTTCTATTTTTATTGTAAGAATTCCAACCATTTTGAGTTGTGACAGTTTTGTATAAATACATAGATCCAAGATCTATTAAGGGCTACTTCTTACTAGATGTAATAGAGAAAAGTCTCCTTTTTGAGTATTAATACAAGTGTATACGGAAATTCCAAATTTTATTCTATTTGGGTTATGTGTTTCTTCTGTATTTCCATATCTCAGCATTTCCTTATGCAATTCCTTGATAAAAAAATTATTGAAACTTAGTATCAAAGCTATTCGTTAAATAATCATATTATAACAGTAATTCGTTAAGTAAGCAACTTTTCCTCTGTGTTTACTATGAGTAAAACAAGACCTGCAACCTGTATGAATTATTGCACTTTATAGTTTGTTCAAGGGTGCACTATCTATTTTATTCCACTGCAAAAAGATGAAACCCTTCATCGATTGATGCCTTTCTTTGTTTAACAGTTTTGTAATTTTCCCTCACACCATTCGATATTACAATTTTGAATCAGACACGAAATACGACCTCTGTACTGCCATATTGTTAATTTCAATTAATGATATTTTCTCATATAACTAAAGGTATAAAAATCACTCTTTAAAAAAAATGACTTTAAATTTTCCTAATCCCTACCATTAGTCTTTGAGCCTTAAGTTTAATATCAAGAACAACATCTTTTTGGCACCATTTTTAGGGATGGAGAAACGAAGTTATTTTTCCCCGAGAAAATGACAAGGTAAATTTCTATCTTTGATGGTGAAAAAAGATTGAATACATAAGTAAGGATTATTTTTATCTTTCACTTGCTGATTCAACCTTAGATAAAACTGACATTTAGTCGAAAGAATACCAGAAACAATCCACATGCTAAGCATGCCACATGACTGTTAGATACCGAAAAGTTGTTAAAACCAAAGGGATACCTCAAATTGATTGTTGGATAAGCAGGTAAAGTATCTCAACCCAAAGTTACACAAGTTAATGCTAAAGTTCAAGTCGAAGAACTAACTCCTGAAGATAGTTCTAATTGAATTCATTCTACAGAGACATCATCTAGTAAACCCAAGGTTAAGCTTGAGAATTCAGAGGAAATTATTCCCAAGATAAAAGTTGATATTGAATTGAATGATACTCCTATCAGTCAGAACAAAAAATCACTTTTGATACCTGCTATCATTGATCCCTTGACGTTTCCACCCTTTCCTGAAGTAAATTTTTCAGTTTCCTGAAACTTCGAAGAATATATTTTATACCCTGATTCATACCCTATTGGTTCTCCGATATATACATCTTGTAAGTCTGAGGAGACGAGTCCACATTTCCCTTATCCTCCTCTTCTAAATTTTTCATCTCCTAATGACCTTTTTCTGGAATTTCCTTTGCCACATCCCGAAGTAGTCGAGAGGTCACCACTTCAGTCCCTCGAAGTTTTTGAAAATCCCCTTTTAAATTACCGAAGTTCATCTCCTAAATTTCCAATGGCCGCTGCTGGAGGAGGTGGAGGAGCAGGTGGACAAGGTCAAGGACAAGACTCACCTCCTAGAATATTTGCCAAGGTAGCTACCACATATTCTCCCTTGGTCCTTCCTTTCGCCCTTCATAATTTTCCCAAAAATTATATGAAAAACCTACCAAACTTCGCGGGAGAAGGAGGCTTAACCGCAACCGAACACATAACCTTTTTCTACCAGTTTGTTAATATCCTTAGCATCAAACACGAAGATGTCTACTCAAGGATGTTAGTACAAAACATTGAAGGAAAAGTTAGAACCTAGTTCTGAGGACTCCAGATAGGTTCCATACCGTCATATGATGATCTAGAAAATTCCTTCCTAAGACAGTGGGCATAGAAGAAGGACCATATCTATTATTTGACTGAAATCAGATCTTTAAGAAAAACCAATTTTGAATCAGTTCTTGAATTTACTCAGAGGTTGAACAAGTTGTATAAAAAAATTCCAACTGAAGTAAAACCCTCTCAACTTGTTGCAAAGGTAACTTTTGCAAGGCCCTTTGAACCTGACCTTGCTCTCCTCTTAAGGGAAAGAAGATCTGCCACTCTAGCAGGAATGCAGGATGATGCCATAGAAATTGAATCTAATATGATGGCATCAAGGAAATTAAAAACTAAGGTCGATATGGGAACCAAAGAACCTAGGCATTTGAAATAACAGGTAGGACCATTTGGATCTAGGACGTCCCCAGAAGAGAAGATTGATCCTAAAATGGTCAAGATATCTAAATACCTTCCAACCCAAATGAAGAATAAGTACGCTGAATTGCTTAGACAATATAAAGATGTTTTTTCTTGGTCATATGATGATCTAAAAACTTACTATACCTTTGTAATTGGACACAAGATTCCTCTGAAACATGGTATCAAACCTTTTAGGTAGAAACTTAGACAAATAAATCCTATTCTTATACCAGTGATAGAAAGGGAAGTCAAGAAGCTTCTTGATGCGAATATTATCATTCCGCTCAAATATTCTGAATGCGTAGAAAATTTGATACCCGTCAGAAATAAAAATGGCGAGATAAGGATCTATGTAGATTTTAGAAACTTAAACCAATCATCCCTTAAATAAAAGTACCCACTACTAAAAATGGATCATGTTCTAGAAAAATTAGTTGGAGATAACATAATTTCCATGATTGATGGTTTTTCCGGATATAATCAAATCGTTGGCCATGAAGACGACAAAGAAAAGACCGTGTTTACCATTCTGTGGGGAACTTTCACGTATGATAAAGTTCCATTTGGTTTCATGAACACATGGGCTACTTTGAAAATAGTGATGGATATAGATTTCATCGGTGAGAGAGAAAAATTTGTTGTTATTTATTTAGATGATCTAACAGTCTTTTCTAAATCTGATGTAGAATATTTGGTTCACCTCAAACAAACTTTTGAGAAATGCAGAAAATTTAGGAACTGGGTCAATTACCACCTTTTCTCCTGGTTCTCGATCTCGATCATGAAGTTCCAAATCCAGATCTCTATCTTGTAATGTCACACGACACTAGGAGCCACACTGTGAATCACAACTACCTGCCTACTATTGAAATTGCTGCTTGCCGAAGGGAAGTTCTTAACCTTAAAAAGTCACACTTTTCTATGTAAGAAGGAAATATCTTGGGTCATATAGTATCAAAAGACAAAATCAAGATTGATCTTAAGCGATTCAAGGCTATTGACACGATAAGCATTCCTATAAATAAGAAATAAATCCAATGTTTTTTAGGGAAGATAAAAGTTTTGAGAAGATTTATCCCTAACTTCCCTAAAATTGTCAAATTGATTACAAATATGTTGAAAAAGGATAGAGAAGTGAAGTGGACTATAGAATCCAAAGAGTCTTTCGATCAAATCAAGAAGGCTATAGGTGAAGCGCCAGTGTTAGCAAGTCTGGACTATACTAAGGAATTCTTGATCTTCTCTTTTGCTTCTGAACATACTATCGCAACAATTCTCCTGTATAAGAACGAAGAAGGTTTTGAGAAACCGATTTCCTTTTTCAGTAAAAGTATAAGGGATGGAGAATTAGAATATGATATACTTGAAAATCGAGATTACGCAATGGTGAAATCTCTCAAAGATTTCAGGACATATGTGTTCCATTCCAAAATAATCACTTACGTGCCAACAAGTGTTGTCAAAGACATCTTGGTCCAACCAGACAATGATGGAAAAAGAGGTCAGTGGTTAGATAAAATTCAGGAGTTCAATCTAGAAGTGAAACCAACCAATCTAGACAAGGGTCAAGGCCTGGCTAAATTGTTAGCCGAATCGAATTTCAAGGAGCTCAGGTTAAACCACCTAGAATCACATGTGTATCTCCCATATATAGATGAGATTAATGATCAAAATCCTATGATTCAGATTGAAGGAAATTTTTCTTCCTATGCTTGGTATTGTGACATTATTTCATACCTCCTTACCCCTGAGTGCCTGAATGACATGACTCCGTCCAAAGAAAGAACTTTGAAGATACACAAAGTTAAATATTGTATTATTGGCAACCAATTGTACTGGAAGGATCCTCCAGGTTTTCTGTTACGTTTCTTAACATAAGCTGAAATAGAGAGTCTCATAAATGAATTTCATGAAAGAGCATGCAGAGGACACCACGCCTAGAGGGAAATGGTCTACAATATTTTAAGAGCTGGATATTATTGGCCAAAGTTATTTACTGGCGTGAATTCCAAGGTCAGATCCTGCAACTCTTGCCAACTGATCTCTGGTAAACAAAATCTCCTTGCACTACCTTTAATCCTGGTCAAAGTAGAATCTCCCTTTCAATAATGGGGTCTTGATTTCATCGGAGAAATCCATCCATATTCCAGTGCACAACATAAATGGATTTTAACTACTATTGATTACTTTACAAAGTGGGTCAAAAGCCATTCTAACTCGGAATACTATGGATTCGGTAGTAATGAACTTTCTGAAAGAGAAAATCCTATCGATATTTGTTTGTCCTCGAAAAATAATCATTGACAACACCCAAGCTTTCAAATCTATGGAAATGGTCAATTTCTTCCAAAAATACAACATTCTGTTAGGACATTCTACAGCCTATTATCCTCAGGGGAATGGGTTATCCGATTCATCCAACAAGAGCCTGATGACTATAATAAAAAAGGTGTTGACATCAAATAATAAGGATTGGCATGTTCACTTGAAATACGCCTTATGGGCAAATATAATCGGCACCAAGAAATCAATAGGTATGTCCCCTTTTCAAATGGTCTATAGTACTGATGTCTTCCTTCCTATCAATCTCACTCTTCCTGTATTGAAGTTCTAGAAAGATGCAAATGAAAATCCAAATGACACTAATAGAAGGATAAATCAAATAATCAAATTCCAACAAAATAGGGCTGAAATAGATGACAAACTTCACAAATACCAAGATAATATGAAGGCACTTTTCGATAAAAAGGATAAATACAGGGAGTTTCTTCCTAGAGATATAGTTTTAAAGTGGGATGCTAGAAAATAAGATGCAGGAAAACATGGGAAGTTCAACCATCTCTGGTTCAAACCATTCGGGATTGCAGCTGCTGAGAGAAAAAATTCCTTCTTACTCGAAAATGTCGACGAAAAAACTCTTGACACCCCTATCAATGAGTGTTACCTAAAACATTTTATGCAATAATCATATTTCACATTCCCACTATATATATCGATTTTGGTTTCCTGTTTTGATTTGTAATTTTATTTTCTTTTGTAGATTCTCAAAATTTTACTTTTCGTTGTAAACAAACCAAGTCTTATTTGATATCATAAAAGAAAAATATAAAATATTTGTACTGCATATCATTTCTATTCTG
>ML827532.1:0-41330 GCA_009831015.1 Picea engelmannii | reverse complement strand
AGATAGCAATGGTCTCTTGTAGATCATCCTTTTTGTGGATCAATGGAGAGAATCTTGTGGGAATATATTTTGGAGTATTGATGGAGAGCTTCTTGTGAGAGCTTCTTGAGCATTTTTGGTGTGGAACACTTGAGGATATTGAATATATATAATTTAATGAGGTAACCAAGGGTATCTAAGGCTAAATTCTGAGGAAAGTGAAGAAAAGAAGGCCGAAATGCAAGGAAGGATAAATTATTTTGATGGTGCTTTCTAAGGTATGTTATTTACAGGTCATCTCACCATTTTCGCTATAAATTTTTATATATAATGATTCAGATCCTTAAATTGCTATGAAAGTAATAAAACATAGCCAAGTATGTGTGGTTAAAAATTCATCTTGTGGGTCGTTGTATTTTGGGAGTTACACTCCGTGGAAAATAGGGTTTGTGGCTAGTCCTGAAACTAGTCAAAATCAAGGGTTTCGGGTAAAAACGTCATAAATTATTAATAACAGATCCAAATTCAGTGAGACTAATTGTGTTGGTTATATTATAGTCTGTAGTAATATATGTAATAGTTTCATATCTATTCATCAAATATTTTGTGCGGGGCACGCTCTACAAGGTCGCTCTCTAGAATAAGCTAGAATTCAGCAAGGTATGCCAGTTTTTCTATAAATCCTTTTCTGAGAGGTTCCAAGTAGTGCCACTTGGTGTAATTTCATAAAAAACACTGAAAAACACTGTGTATCAGTTTCATATCTTTATTCAGTACAGGTACAAAGTTATGATTATTTCAAGTTAGGGTTGTTGACTAATCCAAAACTAGTCATGGTTGAGACAAGCAGTTGATGAGTTGGCACATAAATGAGGTGTATAGTTGATGATGTTGGTACATATTGATGATTCATTGTTTATGAGTAGTTGACACATGATTGGTATATACTTGGTACATGGTTGGATGCACTTGTTTATGGTACAGGTTGATTACAGGTTGTTTGGCACAAGTTGGTGCATGGTCGATGCTCTTGTTTATGGTATAGATTGATATCTGTTGAGGATTGTTGCCTCATCTCAGTTGGTGCTGAGAATGCAAGCTGAGTCTTGCATATAGAGTTGTTTCTCTTATAGAGTTGTACTCTATTTAGTTGTTTCTGATAAACCCCAAGGATTGTAGTCTGTAATAAAAAGAAAATTGTACGTACATCTTGTGTTCTTTGTGTTCATTGTGGTGATAACTTGTTGATGATATATTGTTGATATATGTTTTTGATATGTGCTCACATCTAACTGGTTATAAATGACAACAATGGGTAATGAATAAATGTTGAATGCTAATTGATGAGTTTTTGTGCAAGAGGGAAGTTTTGGGAAACAGAGCCCCACACTCATTCACCCCCCCTCTAAGTGTGGTAGGTGTGTCCAACAATATCAAATACTTCTTACATAATGAGTACACCAGAACTAAAATAACTGCAAATGCATCTTGAATATCTTTTAAATAAAGGATACATATGCCCAAGTGTGTCACCTTGGGGTGCCCCAATGCTATTTGTGAAGAAGAAAGATGGAACCCTGAGATTTGGCATTGACATCAGGCAGTTAAATAAAGTAACTATAAAGAACAAGTATCCTCTACCCTGGATTGATGATCTCTTCGGTCAGTTGAAGAATGCAAGGATATTTTCAAAGATTGATCTCAAATTGGGATACTATCAGGTAAGGATTAAAGAGGAATACATCAACAAGACTACCTTTAGGACAAGGTATGTTCATTATGAGTTTATAGTGGTGTCATTTGGGTTATCAAATGCACCAACTGTTTTCATGTGCTTAATGAATGGCATTTTCCGAGAATATTTAGACGGGTTTGTCATTGTCTTTTTTGATGACATCCTTTTATATTCCAAGTCAGAATAAGAACATGATCATCATTTGAGGATGGTGTTGCAAGTTCTAAGAGAGCATTAGTTGTATGCCAAATTGATCAAGTGCTCATTTTATCAAAACAAAATTCACTATTTTGGGCATATCATAACTGAAGAAGGGAAAGCAGTGGACCCTGAAAATACTAAGGCCATTAAAGGGTGGAAAACAACTAAGAGTGTGACATAAGTCAAATCCTTTGAGAATAGATCATCACATCAATTCCTTGCAAAGAAAGGGGAAGAATTTTCAATGGACAACATAATGTGAAATGAGCTTCCAACGATTGAAGCAATTTTTAACCAATGCTCCAATTCTATAGATTGGATATCCGAATGAAGAATTTGTGGTTTGCATAGATGCCTGCAAAGAAGGACTGGGTGGAGTCCTCAACCAGAATGGGTTTGTGATATGTTTTGAATCTAGGAAATTGAAATATCATGAAATGCTTTATGCCACTCATGATTTGGAGTTGGCATCCATAGTGCTCTCTTTAAATAAATGGAAACACTAACTCATGGGAAGAAGTTTTGAGCTGAGAACAGACTATAATGGTCTAAAATATTTTTTTGACCAGTCTACTTTGAATGCTAGGCATAGTAGATGGTTGGAATTCCTCTGTGAATATGAATTTGATATCAAGCACATCAAAGGAAAGGAGAACAAAGTGGTTGATGCACTCAACATGAGAGTGCATGAACTGCATGCTACAACCATTAGCTTGTATCAGACGGATTTTAAAGGAATAATTTATAAGTCTCCAAAAGTTGATTTGCAGTACATGGAATTGGTAACTAAATTGCATCAAGGTAAAATGCAGCAGAAAGCTAAAGATAGTGAATTGAGAATTGATGGAATTCGCTTGTGAAAAAACAGAGTTTATGTACCCAATTTTCTGGAATTGAGGACTGCAATTTTAAAATAGATGCATATTGAACCTTATGTGGGACACCCAGGATATCAGAAAATAGTTTGAGGAGTCAAGATACATTACTACTGGCCAGGCATGAAGAAATAAATTGCATAATACATCGCTAGATGTATGGAGTGTCAAAGGTTCAAAGTTTAGCATAGACACCAAAATGGGTTTCTACAACCATTACCCATTGCTGAAGTGGAAGTGAGAAGTTTTGATAATGGATTTCATCACAGGATTATCTAGATCAAACAAGCAACATCATTCCATCATGGTGGTGGTGGATAAGCTTACGAAGGATGCCCATTTTATTCCCTTGAAGACTACTCACAAGGCATCTAATGTTGTTGATATTTATATGAGGGAAGTAGCACACATTCATGGAATACCCAAGACAATTGTTTCTGACAGAGACCCAAAATTAACCTCAAAGTTTTGGAGAGGATTATTCAAAGGGTTCAGAATGAACCTGAACTTCAACACAACTTATCATCCTAAGTCTGATGGAAAAACGTTTAAGACTAAATCAAGTGATAAAAGATATGTTAAGAATGTATGTGATGGAAAAACCATCCAGATGGGAATGCTACCTACACTTGCTAAATTTTTCTTACAACAATGGGCACCAAGCATCACTGAATATGAGCCCATTTGAGGCAATTTATGGCAGAAAGTACAACACCCTAGTAAGTTGGGAAAACCCAACTGATAGAGAAGTGGTTGGGCCAAAGTTGAATAAGGAAATGGAAGAGAAACTGCAAAAGATTAAATAGAACTTCAAGGTTTCCCAAGACCATGTTTCTCTTTAAAGTGGGTGATCATGTTTTTTGAAAGGTGAAAGCCAACAAAAGTTCCATGAAGTCGGGAAACTGCTCCAAGTTGGAAGCCATATATTGTGGGCCGTTTGAAATTCTAGAAAGGATTGGACCAATATCTTATATGCTTGCATTGCCTGTATGCAAGCCTATTCATAATGTATTTCATGTCTCATTTCTCAATAAATATATACCTGATGCTAATCTTGTGATTCACTAGAATGTGATTCAAGTGGAGCAAGAAGGAACCTTACAAATGCATTTGGTGCACATACTAGACCAGAAAAGCAAGCAACTCTGGATTCAATCCATATGTATTTTAAAGGTTCAATGGAGCCGGTACAGTCCTGAGGACGCAACATGGGAGCATGAAGATGCTATGCGGGTAGAATACCCACATTTTTTTAAATATTTTGGAAATCTTGTTGATGTTGTGTATTTAAGTTGCACTGAGGATAGTGAAAAAATAATGGGAGGGGATTGTAATACCCTAAGGATGAGACTTGGTTGTAATTATGAATGTAACATGTTTTGTAGGTTGGTTATTGGAGTATTTATAAGATGGTATGATTATGTGTTGATTAGGTCGGGAGCCTAGGTTCTAAAGGCCAAGAGTCTGTTTTGTACATGTAAAAACTCATATATTTAATATAACAACATTGTTGCGTGTAGACGAGACACGAAGAAAGAGTATCGAGGACTGAACTCCACTAGGTTGGGAAAGGGAGGAGGCTAAGAGTAGAGAGCAAGATCCTAAGCTTAAGAACCTAGTAGAATAATATATTATTATTCTAAAAAGATGCAAAGAGGATATTAATTTATCCTAGTTTCCTTTAGGGAGGGGAACGATTTCCAAGTGGGGGTAATGTGCTCCTAGAGAGTTAAGTGTCATCCAAAATGCATGTAGATTTATGGGGGGGTGTTCTCACCATTCTCACCATGTTGAGCATTCGAACCATTCTCACCCTGCTCTCCAATCTCATGATTCCAGACCATGTTGGCCATCCATTACCCCGACTCATGGATAAAATGAACAAGAAGGTAGTGAGAGAGTCCACCATTGTTGAATGCCAAGAACTCAAACCTCTACAAAAAAACCTAAGTTTATACCCTTACGACACCTATACCATGTGGGTTGCTAGCATTTTTTCCAATTAGTATCGTTCCCCAACCCTAGTTTATGTTGTTTCCATCACCATGCCCGTGTGTTGAGGAGCCAGAGTGAAGAACTAAATTTTCATGCTCGTGGATAGAAGAATAAATTTGACAGGCCTCTGAGAAACTCTCTCCAGGTGAGAGAGTGTGTTGAGGAATTGATTTCTCTTGGAGGGAGTCCAGTAGCAGCTATAGAGCTCTCAGAATTATTGATCAGACCTGTTGTTGAAGCCCAAGAAAATGGAGGTGTAGCAGCTGGTGGACTATGTGAAAGTAAAGGTGTACACTCCTTGGGTGGGACAAACATGTGGGGAATGCGATTATGTGAGCTATAGGCATAAGTGGCTCCTTGGAAGAAATTCTTCCTATTGTACTGTGCAACATCCTGTTGTCCCTGCCTAGCCTAGGAATCCCTTTCCCAGTGGAGTTTAGTCCCAGCATGGGGGAGCAACATGGTCTAAGGTGAGGAGGTTCATGGAATATCTGCACGCAGTTGGTGTACTTCAATTAAAATATAAGTACCAATCCTTTTTCCATTTACATGTTGTGTATTTGTACATGCTATAATGAGGAGTATTTCATGTATATGTTGTTATATTTATGGGTTTTTCCTTTGAATACTGTATGCATTGTTTTACTTTTATTTCTGCATTATGTTGTGTGATAGCAGAATGTCAATCATATTTAATTTTGTATGTGTTATTTTCACTTCTGCATTAATATATGTATGAACAAAATGCTTATGTATGGTTAAAAAATGCACTAAATGTGTGTGTGTGTGTGTGTGTGTGTGTGTGTGTGTGGATTCAAGTATGAGCGCTATCTAGAGTAGCATGGACTGACCTGGGTGGCCGATAATGTTACAAATTGGTATCATAGCATAAATATGTTTACTTTGTAACGTTGCCTAGCCTATTGGTGGTTGGGGGTGTTACATCAAATTTCTTGAAGTAAAACTAGTTTACCAGGTCCTTAAAGAGGCCACCCTTAGGGTAAGAAAGGATGTATCCTCCTCGAGTGAGGTAATTCTTAAAAATGAAGAGGCCTCACTAAAGTGTTTCTAACATCCCTGGTCCTAGAGCATCATGGGAGATATCATAGTCTAGAGTAAGGTCACCCTCACTAAATGAACAAGCGCATACTTGGCGATCAAATGTGGCCTTAGATAAATTATTGGTTGCTTCATTACTTTGTAATGAAAAGAGTTGATAATCATCTATGATCTCTAAGGAGAAAAGAGATTTGTTTATGGGGTAGTATCCATCAATATCTCGTATGTTATCCATATGGTTTGTATATTGCACTCGATTGGTAAAATGGTTTCAAGTACAATGATAAGGTGGAAGGGGGTAAATCCTATAGAAATTTTGAATGTTGTTTGGTGGGCACAAAGTGTATAGAAAAGTAGTTTCAATTGGTTTTGTGATTATTGATTGTGCTTTATAACATGGTTTTGAGGAATTTGTTGACAACTTCAACTAGGTTGTTTTATTGTAGATGGTATGGGGAAGCAAACTCATGGGTGAAACTAAGAAGGGAAGACAACTCTTGGAACACTTCATTCTATAAATGTTTTCCATGATTCAAAATTAGCTATTGGGGGACCCTGAAATGACTGATGACATAATTGAAGAAGAACCAGGTGCCAATGTCCATTGTGTTTTTTAATGTTGGCATGGTCTCTTCCCATTTGGCGAAGTAATGTATGGCCACATTGGTGTACTTGTGACCATTGTTGGATGGGGTATTTCACATCATAAAGTTGATGCCCCACCTGTAGAAGGGACCAACGGTAATGATAGTGTTTAAATGATTTGGTGGAGCTTGAGTTTTGGGAGTGAATACATGCAACTTCATACTTCATTTGAATTCCTAAATGCAATTATGGAAGCGGGTACGCTGAACATAACCAGTGTAGACCATTTTTTGAGAAGTGGAAATTCCTGAAAATTTTCCTATATAGGTGCAATTATGGAAATCACTCAGGACCCACTCATCCTCCTCGAGTGTGAGACATTGATGTAGGGTTGTATCAAGTCACTAAATATGTAGAATGTCTCCAATGAGGAGATCTTGTGGGGCTTGGTGAAAGATACACTGGTGATCATCCCAAGAGAGATGTGGAGAAAAATTATGATGCACAAATAGGTGAGGATATCTTTGTACCATGGTTCATCGGATGATATTACGAAAAAGCATTCATCGTAGAAGTTTCCATTCACTAGTGGTTCTTAATGTTTGACGACAAATTAATGATGAACTCGGTAAGTAGGAGAACCTTCTTACTCTTAGGAGTACTAAAATATAGATCAAATTCTTGGAGAATTATGATCCACCAGGCATACTTTCCATTGATAACTCATCGATTGAGTAAGTATTTCATGGGGTTGGAATCTTTTATAAATTTTGTGGTCTCTAAAAAACTTTAATGACATAATGTTTTGATTGCATGGACTAAACCGTCTAATTTCTAGTCATGATTGCAATTCAGGGGAGGTTCTGATAGATTTTTTCTCACATATTATATGACATTCTCTCAATATTCATATCCCTGTTGGAAAAGAATTCATCAGATAGACATGTATGAAGAATATAGATAAAGGATATAATACTTCTTAAATTCTAGAGGACAGATTAATGAGGACTTTATTAGAGAGGGTTTAAATGCGTAAAATTCTTGTTGAGATTAATCATCCCATCTTAAGGGGATTTCCTCACATAAAATTCATAAGAATCCATGTGCAAAAGTGGAATAGTCAAGGATGAAGCATCACAAAAGTTGGTCTTTCCTTGTATACTTTGCAATTGGCACAAATGTTTTGGAGAAGGAAACTCAGTGATATCCTGGATTTTCAAGGGATCCACCATGATTCCTTTGCTTTCATTTATTTGATAGTAATATGCTAACCATATTACCTTATCTCTTTTAATACACTTCGAATGTTTAAGCTACATGTTTTTCCTTATCCATGTTCTAGGTTGAGAAATTCCTTGATAATCCTCCATACATGGATACAGGATAAATATTTCACTTCAACACTCTTTTGTTCCTGTAATTACATATATTTCTAGATAGAAAAAATACTAATTTGATTTTTATATTTCTAGATATAAAAAAATAATTATTTGATTTTTTAAACTATTTAGAATTGGAGATCCTATACTTTTAGAATTTAGAAATGATTTTAGTCTTTAATTTTTAGATGAATTTCTAAATTTCCTTATTATTTAAATATTGAAAAAAAATTATTATCATAAGTCTTTTGATTTTATACAACAAGAAAGTCCCTAAAATTCCCTCCTTTAAAATAAGTCATACTTCTCCATGTTCAATGGATGATTAGAAATTACCTCCGATGGATTTATTTTCATCGTGGAGATCAGTGAGTACCTCCGATGGATTCACAGCGATATTTGGTGGTGGCCCAGACACAAGATTTTCTTCATCTTCTTCCCTTGTCCTCTTGTTCTAGAGACAGAATTCCATGTCTTCCCTTGGCATCTTGTTATACATACGGTCCACCATATCACTCGTTCTGCAGATGGTCCTCCATATCTCGTGTTCAAGTCAGTCGATGAGAAGCAATGTTGTAGCCAAAAAGATTGAAGCCTTGTAACACTTGTTTTGCTTGATTCAATTAAGATCTTCGTGGGATCATCGTGGGAAATCAATGTGAGTTGTGACCCCAAATTGACCATGTCAATCTTTATATTTTGTGATTAATTGTCATCATGTTAACAACAATGGTTAACTTATTGAAAATTATAAGTGTTTTAAGAACATGTGTTTCTTCTTAAGAGATTACAAGTTCAAATACAAGGGATAGAGCATGTATACATACCCTACCCCTCTGGATTTGAACTTGTGACCTCTTAGGAGTAGGGAATGTATACATACCATACCCCAAGGGATAGGGCATGTATACATACCCTACCCATAAAACCTTGATTTTCTTTGTTTTCAAGCCTTCTCATTAGTTAAGAATAAAATGATTTAGTCCAAGAAAAAATTATGTTTGAGGGGAATGTATGCAAGTTTCATTTTTCAATCACTAGAATGATGTTTGTGTATTTGAGATTTTGAATCCATGTATGGTGTTTGTGTATTTGGGGGTTTTGAATCTATGTATGACATCAACATAAATTTTTTACAATGATTTTAGTATGGTTTAGGCCAAACTTGATTAACCATATTTTGGCTATGTCTCATCAGAAAAGGTACAAATTGTTAGATAATTATCCATTTCCATTTTTATATAGAACCCTTTAGCTCTAAAGATTTAAGAAAGGCCAAGCAACTGAGAAAAATTGGTTTCTATCTTAATCATCCTAGAGACAATCACATAAGAAAGGCCAAGTAAGTAAGAGAGACCATGAAACAATATTTCAGGATAGTAGTTGCCAATAACCCATGTGTTGTTAGAACATTTTCATGGCATGGCGATGGGATTATTTAGGTTCTCCGGGTGGCAGATAGAGGTGGCAAAGAAAATTGGAGAAAATAATGGAAAATGTAGAGACCACCGCATCTTTTTTGAGTGAATGTTGTTTATTGCTAGAGTACTATCGTGGTTGTGGATCGTAGATGGTTTCCTAAGTGGAATGAGGTTGGAGTCCATTTGGATTCACTTTCTGTGAATAAGACTATCACTGGTTGTTTGTACTTAGCATCACCAATACACTCTATCAAAAAGAGGATAAATAACTCAGAAAGATTTATTTGGAGACTACCAAATAGTCTTCCATCTTAGACTTATTTCTCACTATTCATTTTAAGCTATATAGCTCTGTTGAAAAATATGTTACAAGTCTTTCATAGCTTCATCGTCAATGGATTTATTTTTTTATGCAATTAATTTTTTACTTTATGTATTTAAAGTTTATTCAATTTGTTTTTATGTTTTGTTAATTATGTAATACTAATAACTTAGTTAGATTGGTATTAAACTTTGAATCAATAACTTGGTTAGATTGGTATTAAACTTTGAATCAATAACTTGGTTAGATTGGTATAAAACTTTGGATACAATGAGTCATAAGTTTTTTCCATTAATTAATACTAATAACTTGGTTAGATTGTTAGATTTGTATAAAACTTTGGATACAATGAGCCAAAAAGATTTATTTGGATACTAACACATGGTCTTTCTCCTTATATTTGTTTCTCACTCTTCAAATCAAGATATAGATTTAGATATAGCTTATTCAAATCAAGATATAGCTTAGGATAAAAATATATTATGGATGTTTACAACTTCATCAGAGGCTAAGTTATATATAAATAAAATATTTGGTTAACCATTCTTCATGAGTTGTAAGTTAGTTTTTAAAAATTAAAATCAATATATAATTTAGTGGTAGCATTGAATTTTTAATGTACAAGGTATTGAACATTAAAGATAATATTTTCAACTATTGTTAACCATAGTGAAACATTGTTAATCAACATGGCCAATTTTAGTCACTTTTCGTAACCATAGTTAACCATGGTCAAACCATATCTACATCCTCTTCTATAGTTAACACTATCCAACCATAGTCAACATGATCATCCATGGTCGTCTATAATTAACCATCATCAAGGATGGCTAACCATAGTAGAACATGGAAAACCATAATTAACCATTGTCAAACCTTCATGAATTCATGGCCAACCCTTCATGAAATTTGCAATGCATTATAACCATTGAGGAATGTAGAAATTCAACGATATTCGACTACATTAAACCATAGTCAAACATGGTCAATCATAGTCAACTATAGTAAAACATAGCCAACCATGGTTAACAATGATCAAACATAATCAACCATGGTAAAACCATCATTAACCATAGTCAAACATTGTGAACCATAGTAACCATTATCAAACATAATCAACCATGGTTAAATATGGTCTACCATAGTCAACCATTATTAAACATGGTCTAACATAGCCAACCATTGTTAACCATAGCTAAACATGGTCAAGCATATTAAACCATTGTTAAATGTGGTCAACCATAGTCAATCATTATTAATCACAGTCAAACATTGTTAACCATTCCAACCATAGCCAACCATGGTCAAACATGCAATCATATTTAAACATAGTTAACCATGTTTGACTATAGTCAACCATACTAAAAATAGTCAACCATGTTCAACCACGATTAACTATAAGAAAAGTCAAGCTTAATCAATCATGTCTAATCAAGGTCAACAATATTCAACTAAACTCAACCATAGTAAAACATGGTAAACCACACTCAACTATAATAGAACATGTCAATTATAGTCAACCAAGCTCAACCAAAGCCAACCATAGTTTGACCAAATTCAACTATAGTCAAACTTAGTAAATGAAAGTCGATAATCAACATTAAGGGTGGCTTTCAAACAGGCTCAACCATAGTTGACCTTGGTCAACTATAATTAGCCATACTTAAACATGCTTAGTCAAGAATGATCAACTAAACTCAATTATATTAACAAATGCACTACTAAAGTCAACCATAGTTAACCATTATTGACCATAGTGAAACATGGTCCACCATAGTCAACCAGAATCACCCTTCTTCAACCATAGTCAATTATGCCAAAACATGATTGATTATAGTCAATGATAGTCAAATGTGGTCAACCATGGTTAACGATAGTCAAACATAATCAACTATAGGTCCAATCATCATTTACCATAGTCAAACATGGTGAACAATAGTCAACCATTCACAAACATGTTCAACCATGCTCAAACATCTTCAATCATGGTGGACTATTGTTAAACATGGTCAAACATAGCCAACCATAGTAAAAAATGGTCAACCACAGTAAACCATGGTCAAACATAGTCAAGCATGGTTAATCTTGGTAAACCATGGTTAAAAATTTCCAACAATAATAAACAATGGTCAGTCATAGTCAACCATGGTCAAGCATTTTCAACCATAGTCAACCATGGTTAACCATAGTGAAACATGATTAGCCATGTTCAACCATATCCAACCATACTAAAGCATGGTCAACCATAAGAAGCCATCATCAAACATAGTCAACTGGTCAACTATATTGAACCATGGGTAATTACAACCATAATCACCCTAATTCAACTATAGTCAAACATAATAAGCAAAAGTCATTATAAAAAATAGTCAACCACTATTAACCATAATAATACCAACATTTTCATTTTAATAATATAACTTGTCATAAGTAATAATAATTGCCTAGAGAGGAGCATTCTACAACTCATTATTAGGTTGATGTGTGATTTTGTGCTTAAATTCAATGTGGAGTGTCACTCTTAAATAATAATAATAAGAGATTAAGTAAATGAAAATTGTATATGTAGACTCTAATTTTTTGCATTCTAAAATTGAATGAAGAAAGCTTTACCTATCTAAAAATTTAGAACCAGAATTAAGATAAGTCTCTATTGATAATATATTCATAATTTTTTTATTCTTATACTTAGCATGAAATTATAAATATTTTAAAATTGAGAAACATTGCTCTTACTTTATGTTGCCTTCCTGCAATTTGTGTTTCTCTTCAAACTGCTAAAGGAGTTCGCGCTAGCTTGCATGAATTGAGCAGAAGAATGAAATGGTCTAAACCTCATTATAACAAAGGACGGTTTGGATCACAAATCAGCGTATGTTCTATTTATTGCGGTGTTTTGATGGTTGATAGAGTGTGCATCATTTGATTATCTATTTATTTTGGTGTGGCTTGGAAATTCGTAGTTAGAGCAGCAGAGAAAAAAAAGCACGTACATGATGCCAAAGGAACTCCGTAGCACTCATGATTTTTAATGAACTTGAGAAACAAAGATTATGTCGAAAACGATAAGATTTAGAAGAAAAAAGTATATGTTGTAAAACAAGCTTGAGAAAGTATATGCTAAAGTAGCTACTTAAACAAGTAGCTACTTAAACAAGTATATACTTCAACAATAATGGAGCTACAGAATCTAAGTGTTATAGAAGAAAGTAGCTTGCATTTTTTACAATGACTCGGTTTCCATGAAACAAGCCAAAAACTTTAATATAGAAGGAATGTTGGACTATGATACTGAGAGACATATTATCTAAGCCAAAAACTTTAATATAGAAGGATTGTTGGACTATGATACTGAGAGACATATTATCTATGAAACTAAACTTTTGGATTATTTTCAAAATTTCAGATTTCTTTCTTTCCAGAACATTAACATTTCAAAATTTAACTAAACTTTTGGATTATTTTCAAAATTTGATTCTAGAACATTAAATTTCTAAATTTTCTCTACTTTTTTGCTTTTTTTTTTGGGTAGATTTGTGTAATGCGTTAATTTTTTAATATATTTCAAAATATCAAAACACATTTTGTTTATTTAAATTTATAGTAAGTGGTGATGGGTGTAGATTTTTTTCTTTAACTTGAAAGGAAAAAATAAATAGAGCTTGTATAACGAATAAGAATCACAATATTAATGAAGTGGATGCACTAGTTTTTTAGGGCCTAGCTATTCTAAAATATAAAGGGGTCCAAAAAGATATAATGATTAGGGAACAACAATAATTCTACTATCCCTATATCAGAAAATCCTTCTAAAAAACTTCAAACTTTTTAGCCATATATAATGAATTTGTAATGTTGATCCAAGATTTTAATCAAATTGAAATTTTCCATGTCTTACAAAAGAAAATTATGGACGCAAACAGGGAGTCCATCATATGATCATCTCTGCAAGAGTGGATATATAAGTCAAATTAGGGGACTACGAAAACCATCTCCTTACCCCCTCGATGAAATCAAGAAGTGTAATTGAATCAAAGAGTATATCCAACCATTAACAAGTCTCGTCATACAACTGCAATTGCATGGTAAGTCAAGCCACCCTCATTGTCATTCTCATTTCCTATCTTGATCATTTGCATGGCCTTTGAAGTTTTAAACAATGGATTAATTATGCAGTGCATGTGGATTTATTGAGAAAATATATGTGATATGGATTGATTCATTTTTTTTCAATTCAAGCATCAGCTTCAAATCTAAGCAATAGAGTAGGTATTTACTAGATATTTTGTGGTTGTATATATATAACTCCTAGATAGAATAGTGAAATTGATGGAACACTATGACTACAAAAGACGGTGTAGTTGTGTCTTTTATGAGATTACGGAGGTGTAGAAGGGAATGAAACAATGCAAGTATTATGCAGCAAAATATCAATGAAACGCTATGAAATTGACCATCCATTGCAATAAATTGGATCAAAAATTTGAACAACAAACCTAGGAACCATCATAATGTATATATGAGTTGATGTCAAATAGTAGCAAGGTCAATGAGATCAGAGGATGATGAATAATCTATTTTTCCTAGCTAGGGTCTATCATTGTGGATTAAAATTAGGTACAAGATTGCTTGACATTCCTATATAACCGAAGTTGGTATATATAAGAATGATAGTTTGAACGCAAAGGAACAAGTGTCCCTTGGAATCATGAGAAGATAAAATATATACTTAATTGTAAATAGGGGATAGATTTGGATGAGGTGGAAAAGGGGTCAGTGAGGATGAGGACCAAGACTTCTCTTGGGTGGAGCATGATTGATGGTGGACATTGGTAGTAGTCAAAACCAATTTGACATAAGATGCTGTGATGTTATGGAAATGATCAAATATAGTGAGTAATTTACAAATTGATATTGAGGATTAGTGAATTCAAATGGATAGGTAGTTGAGGGTGGTAATTTTAGGGATCAGAATGAAGGGTACTGAGATACATGAGGTGCTACAAACAACTAGGATTATAAAGGTATATTTACTTAGTCTGAATGCTTCGACTAAGGGTGATTAGGACTGCCACTGAGTGAAATGATTCCATCGGGTGCGATGGGATGAGTATAATTTATTTCCGTAAAAAAATGTGTTTTTTACAAATATCAATGAATGAAATAATGTTTAAACAATTGGTTTGAATGTACAAGCAAAAAGACATGTTCCATAGTAGAATGATCACACAACTTGGTCTTGAGAGGCAAGAATAGTGAGGGTGACTAGGGGAAGGGGTTCCTTGGTTGGTTCTTCATGGAGGTATGTGATGGGACCTTGAAATGATACCATTTTTACCTATACATTTAACACTTTTGACGATCGTTTTCTTGAATAAAGGCCCTTTTTTATCTTCATAGTCCGACTATCAACTTATCCTAGATACCACTGAAAAAAGGTATATTTAGATTGTGTTTTCAAGAAATATCATAGCCGTTAGATTGAGTCAAGAGAAAGAAGTAAGGTGCAACAGTGAGGAACATATCTCATCCATCAAATCTGCATGAAAGTGACTGTGAGTTGTAGATCTCACAGGAGTTCGAAAGTTCGACACTTTGGGATAATTAGAGTGTACTAGAGTGAAAACTCCTGAAGTCCAGAAGTATGGAGATAATATGTGTAACATCCTTTCTTACAATAAATATAACATTCCCGACCATCAACCCCATGGTCGGCCAAAATTGCCACGCGGAATAACAATCTCATGCTTATTTATATATATGACATGCATTTAAAACAGGTTAAACACATTAAACTCAGAGTAACCATAAGAATTACTACTTTTATAAAAAAATCAATGGCTTTCACATTAAGTCGTTTGCACAACAGAATATATGATACTATAAATACACAGACATGCAAAAAAGTAATTAAACATCATCTGGTACTTATCTTGAAACAGTGGTACTTCCACCAACTAGGTGCAGGCCTTCCATGAACCTCCCAACCTTATACCACACTGCTCATCAAGCTCAATAGTGGGTCACCCCCGAGATGGGACTAAGCTCCACCCCCAAGGTAAGGAATCCTAGGCTAGGCTGAGGTTACAGGGAAAACACACAGGCACAAGGAAGGAATTCTCTCCCCAGAACCACTCATACTCACTGCCCACAGACTCTCCTTCCCCACATGCCTGTTCCACCCCAAGAGTATACACCTTCTCTGTCACCCAAACAGTCCTTTGTTTGCTAACCTCCCTTGCCTTGGGTTTCAGCAATAGACCGAACCAGAAGTATTCGAGCTCTGTGGAAGCTATAGGGTTCATTCCAGGAGTTCTCTCCTTCCTCTGCACACTCTCTCACCTAGAAAGAGTCGCTCATAGGCCAAGCAACATGTTCATCCAACTTCAACCACCTCTCTCACCTGGAGATAGTGTTGTACATATGGCCAACAAGCCACACAGGGTCAAACACTACACGTCCACCACAGACAATAGGAATCTAGACACAAAAACCCCAGGTCAACAACATCCAGGTGAAATCGTATAAATAGGCTTAGAAGGAACGGAACACTTCCGTTTTCTAAATCTAGCAACACAGGATAGACTCATGCTCTGGTTCTCAGGGATGCATGAAAATTTTTCCACGTAGGGGTCAACTCGGACTTGACGGTTCAGAACAGAAGGTATGAGCCATCTTAGAACAAACACAGGCCTTTTCTGGTTCAGAGGATGCACGAGGGAATTTCTATAGAGGTCGGACGGTTCATGCTCAGACCATCGAGGGTCGAATGGAGGAGTAACCCCCACCATGGCTCATCTCAATTATTTTATTTTCTTGGGCTCGGGTTGACACTTGTCACCCATGAAACTGCATGCATTCCTTCAGCATGCGTTCCTTCCATTTGGAAGTTGCTTGTCTTTCCCAAAAAGAACTTAGGATAAAACATAATATTCAAATGTCTTTTGGAATAATATTTTAATATTATTCCCCAAGGACTTTAGCCCCTAGGATCAACACTTAGCCCCTCTTCCCACCTTCCAGCCCCTAATCCCTTGCCCACTCTGTGGAAGCTTAGTCCCCCATCACTCATTCATCATGGTGGGTCTGCACGCGGCGGTGTTTATATTTTATTACTGTCCCACATAAATATAGGTACAAAATCAGGCTCTTGGCCTTCAACACTTAGGCTCTCTGGCCTAACAATCACATAATCCCACTAGCTTATATAAACTCATCTCACCATCCTATAAAACATATTTACAATTCATTTCATAAACAAGATTTACAATAGGGCTCGGCCTTGGGGACATTACAATCCCCCCCCCTTATTTCTGCACTTTCCTCAGTGCAACTTACAATGCATCTGCAATATTTTCAAAATCTTCAAAAAGATGTGGGTACTCTGCCCGCATAACATATTCATGATCCCATGTCGCGTCCTCAAGACTGTATCGGGTCCACTGGACCTTTACAAGCTCTATGGCTTGATTCCAGAACTGTTTTCTTTTCTTGTCCAATATGCGCACAGGATGCACTTGCAGGACACCTTCTGGTTCCACTTGAATCACATTCCAATCGATAACATGATTAGCATCAGGTATATATTTCTTAAGTAGTGAAACATGAAACACATTATGTACATTCATAGATGCAGGTAATGCAAACATGTATGCAACTGGCCCAATCCTTTCCAGGATTTCAAAAGGCCCACAGTATCTTGTTTCCAACTTGGCGTAACTTCCTAGCTTCAGGGAACTCCTGTTAGTTTTCACTTTCAAGAAAACATGATCACCCACTTTGAATTCTCTGTGGGTTCTGTTCTTATTAGAAAAACTTTTCTGCCTGTCCTGGGGAGATTTCAAATTCTATTTAATTCTTATCATTTGGTCTTCCATCTCTTTGAGCAGCTCTGGCCCAACTACTATTTTGTCAGCTGGATCCCAGCTCACTGGAGTGTTTCACTTTCTTCCATAAAGTGTTTCAAACGAGATCATATTCAACGATGCATGATACCCATTATTGTTGGTGAATTCTACCAAATGCAGGTAGTCTTCCCATCTTGCTAGTTTGTTCATCACGTACATTCTCAGCATGTCCTCTATTACTTTGTTCACCCTCTCTGTCTGTCCATCACACTCGAGATGATACGCTGTACTAAAATTCAGATTCATTCGGAATCCTTTGAATAGTCCTTTCCAAAAATTTGAGGTGAATTTCGAATCCCTATCAGAAAAAATTGTCTTAGGAATTCCGTGCAAGCGTGCCACTTCTTTTAAGAAGATATCAACAACATCTTCTGCCTTGTGCATGGTTTTCAGTGGAATAAAATGGGCAGCTTTTGTAATCTTTTCCACCACAACCATGATCGAATCATGTTGCTTGCTTGTTCTAGGCAATCCTGTAATAAAATCCATGGTCACCACTTCCCACTTCCATTCTGGAATGGGTAAAGGCTGCAGCAACCCTGTTGGGTGCCTATGCTCAGCCTTAACTTTCTGGCATTCCATACATTTGGCGATGTGTTCAGTGATCTCTCTCTTCATACCTAGCCAAAAGTAATGGATTTTGACTGCTACCATAGTCTTCTGATATCCAGGGTGTCCATTATACGTCACATTATGCATTTCTTTTAGAATCGCAAATTTCAATTCCTGGACATTAGGTATATACACATTGTTTTTGTACAGAAGTAATCCATCATCTTCCAAGGTGTAACTTTCCCTTTTCAGTGTCCCTTCACTCTATTGATCTAGGTGGATATCGGTGGCCACCCACCTTTTCCAAATGGCTCAAAACGGCTTTCTGACAATTTTGGCAATTTACTATTTTTAGCAGGTTTTAACTTCCGGGGCCATTTTGAGGGCCTAAATGAAGGTTTTTTGAGATCTAGGTTCTCAATGATAGCCAAAGGCATATTGATCCTTTAAAATAAATCTCCTCTATGATACCTTTCCAATGAGCTATCACACGCCTAAAACGAAGATCGTATGAAAAAGTTACGACCCCGGGAAGTTGATGCACCAACTTACCCAAACTGGACCCACATGACTTTTGGTGCTTCATCTCCTAGGGTTAGGTTTTTGGATGTCTAGGAATTTTGGCATTCCTATTTATTGTAAAATGGCCTTCATAGCCTCATTGTAACCATCTTCTTGTGAATGTGAGTAGCCGTCACATCTCTTCTCAGAGATAAGCTGCCACCATTCTAGCGAGTCTTTCACTCTGTATTTTTACAGTCTCTGTACATTTCTTTGATTAATAGAAATCGTGTATTACTGTATATCTGTGTTTATGGTTGCATCTCTAATACATTTATGTTATATTATTGAATATCTGCAATATCTCTGTGCATTTATTTATTATATCTTCGCTCTCATTTCGTGCCGAAAATAATCCGGATCAGTGGTATCAGAGCATGATGCTCTTGATCGTTTTTTCAGTGCATGTCCCCGACAAGGTCCGAGTATAGAAAGTTGGGTATCAAGCTTGTCTCTCTTGAAGACAATCTCCCTCACACACCCAAGAAACCCTCAATGGTGGAAGAAAAGAAAAACGACAGAGCAGACGATTCTATGAATCTGTTGCTTGAGCAAGCTCTCACGCAACAGAGGGACGAAATGATGGAGAATTTTTCCCACATCCTTCAATGCGTGGTGATACCATCAGGCGCATCTTCATCAAGCGTCCCCTTTGGAGGCACCTTGCCTTTCAAGGTACATGTTAATTTTGATATTCCCGTATTTGAGGGTCAAATAGATGCAGATGCCCTAGAAAAAGGGTTAACTTTGCTAGAAGGTTATTTCTCTGTTCACAATTTTTATGACAAAGAAAAGATCACCTTTGCACTCCTTAAATATCTCCCTCATGTCAAACATTGGTGGGAAACTTACTGGGAGCAAAGTTCCATAGAGGAGTTTGGAATATATGGGGTCGATCCCGCTTGGGATTTTTTCGTGGATGCAGTAAAGAACAATATTACTCTGTTGTAGCTTTGCTACCAAATCTCTATACTGCAAATCTGCATTTGTAGCTTCCAAAATTCTATCTTGAATATCAATCCTATACATGCTAATATCTTAAGCATGTAAGTCATGCACTTTTCTGCTGAGTGCATCAGCCACCTTGTTTTCCTTCCCCTTGATATGCTTGATATCAAAGTTGTATTCGCACAGAAGCTCCAACCACCTTCTTTGTCTAGTGTTTAAGGTTGGTTGCTTAAACAAATATTTCAGACCATGGTGATCTGTTCTCAATTCAAATCTTCTTCCCATGAGGTAATGTCTCCATTTCCTCAGAGTGTGGACGATTGCTGCCAGCTCCAAATCGTGAGTAGCATAATTCTTTTCATGCTCTTTCAATTTCCTGGACTCGTAACAGATTACAAATCCATCTTGGCTGAGAACTCCTCCCAACCCTTCCTTACACGCATCTGTGCACACCATGAAATCCATATTTGGATTTGCAATTCTCAGGATTGGAGTGTTGGTTAACAACTGCTTCAATCGCTGGAAACTCTCTTCACACTCTTCAGTCCACTAAAACTTTTACTCCTTCCTTTGAAAGGAACTGATAGGGTGAGCTATCTTTGAGAACCCTATTATAAACCTTCTATAATACCTCACCAGACCCATAAAGGATCTAACTTCTGTCACATTCCTTGGAACTAACTATTCTCGGATGGCCTCAACCTTCTTAGGATCCACAGTGATACCTTTTTCTGAAATAAGGTGCCCCAAGTAATGGATCCGTCTTTGATAAAATGAGCATTTTCTCAATTTGGCATACAATTGGTGTCCTCTCAACACTTGCAACACGAACCTTAGGTGTTTTTCATGCTCTTCCTCTGACTTGGAATACACCAAGATGTCATCTAGGAAGACTATGACAAAATTGTCTAAATAGTTCTTGAATACACCATTCATCAAGCACATAAAAACAACAGGTGCATTTGACAGTCCAAACGACACCACTGTGAACTCGTAATGACCATACCTTGTTCTAAAGGCAGTCTTTCTAATATCCTCATCCTTTATTATTACCTGGTCATATCCTGATCTGATATCTATCTTTGAAAATATTTTTGCACCTTTCAACTGATCGAAAAGATCATCGATCCTTGGCAGAGGATACTTGTTCTTGACAGTTACTTTGTTCAACTGTCTGAAATCAATGAACAACCTCAACATCCCATCTTTCTTCTTCACGAATAGGACCAGGGCACCCCAAGGTGACATGCTGGGGAGAATGTACCCCTTCTTTAGAATCTTTTCGAGCTGCAATTGCAACTCTTTTAACTCTGGCATACTCATTCTATAAGGATTTTTCAACATCGGAGCTACTCCAGGCATCAAATTTATAGAAAAATCAATGTCTTTCTTCAGAGGTAGTCTAGGTACCTCCTGAAATATGTCCTTGAACTATGTGAGTACCTCATGGTCTCCAATTCTTGAGACTTCATCACTGGATGCTTCCTCCACATGAGCTGCAAATAATTGACAGCCTTTCCTGTAATGCTTCAGTTGCATGGCTGAGATTTCTCTAACAACCACAACTCTAGGAATTCGCTAGACTATTTTTTTATTTCCCTCCTCATCCAAGCATGTAAACCTCTTGTTATGACAGAACAGGAGGGCATGGTGTTGGTCCAACCAATTCATCCCAATTAAGTAGTCATAAGATCCTAAAGGAAGAATATTCAATTTTGCCTTCATGCTCAGTCCTTTCATGTCCACAAGACAGGACTTCACCAACTCAACGACTTTTCTCTTGGTTCCTGTAGCCAACTGCACTAACCAAGACTTTTCATGTTTTCTTCCTGATAAATGCAAACTTTCCACCACCCTAAGATCTACATAGCTATGTCTATCCCCTGAATCGATTAAAATAATGAATGGTCGGTTGTTGATCATACCTTCCACTTCAATCATGTGTGATTGAAATTTTGCTTGCTTGTTCTCTAGGGCTACGTAGATCCTTGGCATCCTGCTACCCATATACTCAACTATTTATGCTTGCTGAACATTGTGGACGGTTCTCACTTTATCTTTTCTGTGGGGGCAGTCCATGTACCTATGGTTCCCTTTACAGCCCCAACACTCCATAGGTGGCGGTCTTGGCATTTGCTCACCCACTTCATCCTTCCTGGGCTCTCTGAAAGATGGTTTTCCTTGAGCACTGTTTCTGAAAAAGGGAGGCTTGTTTCCCTTAAGCCTCTTCTCTTTCCTGAACTTCTTCTGATCATCCCAAGCCTTCCGAAAAGTAGGCCTTTCCCTTTGTTGTTCATATAAGCATTTATCCCTTCTTATTGTTTCTTCCATAGTCTTAGGATCATCATACTGAATCTTGTCACCAATGGCAAGTGGATGTCCACTCAGATACCTTTGAATCTTGACATCCTCATCCCTTATGAATGGAACATACTTCAATAGTTCTAAGAAACTTCATTTGTATTCATCAATGGTCATGCTACCTAACTTGAGTTCGAATAACTCCTTCATCTTTCTATCATAATATCTTTTAGTCATGTATTTCTTCTTGAAATACCCCTTGAACTCCTTCCAAGTGATATCTTTCTCTTTGATGTGATGTACCTGCACAAACTAATCCCACAACATGGATGCTTTTCCCTTTAGTTGATACATCGCATTTGAGTACAAGGGAAAAAGAGTTCTTAGGATCTATGCAACCTTGGACAACAAGCAAGTTGAGTTTCAATCATACATAATTGAATTTGAAGGTATGATCAATAACCATGCCCTTACTATTTTAATTGATTCAAGGGCTATTCATAGCTATATATAGCATAAGGCAGTGGACATATTTCAATTACCAAGAAGCCATCATGGGAAATCTTGGTTTTTGTAGCTGGCTACAGGAGCCAAGAGAAAGGTTGTTGAGTTGGTTAAATCATGTCCAGTGGACATGAATGGACTGAGTACCAAGGAATATTTGAACATCTTTCCTTTGGGATCATATGATTTCCTAATTGGTATGGATTGGTTGGACCCACACCATACAATATTATATTGTCATAAAAAATGCATTTGATTGGATGAGGAAGGAAATCAGAGAGCAATTCAAGGAATTCCTAGGGCAGTTACTGTCTGAGAAATCTCAACAATATAGCTAAAGAAGTGTTACATGAAGGGTTTCCAAATATTTGCAACCCATATGGGGGAAGAATCTAAGGATAATATGCCAAATCTGGAGGATCATGCAGTCCTAGCATATTTTGAAGATGTGTTGAAGGAGGTACCAGGACTACCCCCAAAGTGAGATATTTATTTCTCTATAAATTTAATGCCTGAAGCAACTCTAGTATCAAAGACTCCTTACAGAATGAGTACACTAGAACTGGAAGAACTGCAAATGCAGCTTGAATAACATTTAAAGAAGGGGTACATACGCTCAAGTGTGTCACCTTGGGGTGCCCCAATGTTATTTGCGAAGAAGAAATATGGGACCCTGATATTGTGCATTGACTTCAGGCAGTTAAATAAAGTAACTATAAAGAAAAAGTATCCTCTACCAAGGATTCATGATCTCGTCGATCATTTGAAGAATGAAAGGATATTTTCAAAGATAGATCTCAGGTAGGGATAGCATCAGGTAAGGATTAAAGAGGAATACATTAACAAGACCACCTTCAAGACAAGGTATGGTCATTATGAGTTCACAGTGGTGCCATTTGGGTTATCAAATGCACCAGTTGTTTTCATGTGCTTAATGAATGGTTTTTTCCGAGAATATTTAGACAAGTTTGTCATTGTCTTTTTAGATGAAATCCTTGTATATTCCAAGTTAGAATAATAACATAAGCATCATTTGAGGATGGTGCTACAAGTTCTAAAAGAGCATCAGTTGTATTCCAAATTGAGCAATTGCTCATTTTATCAAAACAAAATTCACTATTTGGGAAATATCATATCTGAAGAAGGGATAACAGTGGACCCTGAAAAGATTGAGGTAATTAAAGGGTGGAAAACACCTAAGAGTGTGAAAGAACTCAGATCCTTGATGGCTCTAGTTGGCTACTACAGAAGGTTCATTGCAAGGTTTTCAAGAATAGCTCATCCCATCAGTTCCTTGCAAAGAAAGGGGAAGAAGTTTCAATGGATAGAAAAATGTGAAATGAGCTTCCAACAATTGAAGCAACTATTAACCAATGCTCCAATTCTGAATATTGGAGATCCAAATGAATAATTCGTGGTTTTCATATATGCGTGCAAAGAAGAACCGGGTGGAGTCCTCAACCAAAATGGGTTTGTGATATGTTTTGAATCTAGGAAATTGAAAGATCAAGAAAGGATCTATGCCACTTATGATCCGTAGTTGGAAACCATAGTGCACGCTTTAAATAAATCGAGACACTACCTCATCGGAACAAGGTTTGAGCTGAGAACACACTAGAATTGTCTGAAATATTTTTTTGACCAACCTACTTTGAATGCCAAGCAGAGTAAATGGTTTGAATTCCTCTATGAATATGAATTTGATATCAAGAACATCAACGAAAAGGAGAACAAAGTGGCTGACACACTCAATAGGAGAGTGCATGAAGTGCATGCTACAACCATTAACATGTATCAGACGGATCTTGAAGAAATAATTTCTAATACTGCAAAATTTGATTTGTAGTACATGGAATTGGTAACTAAGTTGCAACAAGGTAAAATGCAGTAGTAAATTGAAGATTCTGAATTGGGAATTGATGGAGTTCTCTTGTACAAAAACATAGTTTATTTACCTAATTTTCTAGAATTGAGGGGTGTTATTTTAAAAGAGATGCATATTGTACCTTATGCGAGACACTGAGGATATCAAAAAATAGTTTCAGCAGTTAAGAGCCATTACTACTGGCCAAGCATGAAGAAAGAAATTGCAAAAAAAATCTCCAGATGTATGGAGTGTCAAAGGGTCAAAGTTGATCATAGACAACTAGCTGGGTTGCTACAACCATTATCCATTCCCGAGTGGATGTTGGAACTGCTGACAATGGATTTCATCACAAGATTATCGAGATCAAACAAGCAACATGATTCCATCATGGTGGTGGTGGATAAGCTTACGAAGGTTGCCCAATTTATTACCTTTAATAATACTCACAAGGTATGTAATGTTGCTGATATTTATATCAGGCAAGTAGCACACTTTCATGGCATACCCAAGAAAATTGTGTTTGACAGAGACCCAAAATTTATCTCAAATTTTTGGAGAGGATTATTCAAAGGGTTCAGAACGAACCTGAAATTTAACACAACTTATCATCTTGAGTTTGATGGACAAACATAAAGAGTAAATCAAGTGATAGAATATATGTTAAGAATGCATGTGATGGACAAACCATCCAGATGGGAAGACTACCTACACTTGGTGGAGTTTTCTTACAACAATCGGAAACAAGCATCACTGAAGATGAGCCCATTTGAGGTACTTTATGGCAGAAAGTGCAACACCCCAGTAAGTTGGGACAACCCATTTCATAGAGAAGTGGTTCGGCCAATGTTAATTAAGGAAATGGAAGAGAAAATGACGAAGATTAAATAGAAGTTGAAGCTTTCCCAAGACAGGCATAAAATATATTCTGACAAAGGAAGAACCCACAAGCAATTTAAAGTGGGTGATCATGTTTTCTGAAAGGTGAAAGCCAACAAAAGTTCCCTAAAGTTGGGAAACTGTTCCAAGTTGGCAGCCATATATTGTGGGCCGTTTGAAATTTTAGAAAGAATTGGACCAATAGCTTATATTCTTGCATTTCCTTCGTGCATAACTATTCATAAAGTATTTCATGCCTCATTGCTCAAGAATTATATATTTGATGCTAATCGTGTGATTGACAGGAATGTGATTCAGGTGGAGGAAGAAGGCCCCTTACAAGTGCATTTGATGCGCATACTAGACCGGAAGAGAAAAAAACTTTGCATTCGATACATAGGCCTTGTAAAGGTTCAGTGGACCTGGTACGATCCTGAGGACGCAACGTGGGAGCATGAAGATGTTGTGTGGGAAGAATACCCGTATCTTTTTTAATATTTTGGACATCTTTTTGATGTTGTGTAATTAAGTTGCACCGAGGACAGTGCAAAAATAATGGGAGGGGATTGTAATACCGCAAGGACGATCCTCGGTTGTAATTACGAATGTAACATGTTTTGTAGGTTGGTTAGCCGAGTATTTATAAGCTGATAGGATTATGTGTTGATTAGGCCGAGAGACTAGGTGTTAAAAACCAGGATCATATTTTGTACATGTAAAAATTCAAATATTTATTATAATAACGTTGTTGTGTGTAGACGGGCTATGAAGAAAGCGTATGGAGGACTGAACTCCACTAGGTTGGGCAAGGGAGGAGGCTAAGAGTAGAGCCTAAGAGCCTAATATTAAGATCCTAGGAGAATAATATATTATTATTCTAAACAGTTGTAAAGAGGATATTAATTTATCCTAAGTTCCTTTAGGTAGGGAAATGAGTTCCAAGTGGGGGGAACGTGCTCTTGAAGAGCCAAGTGTTATCCAAAACACATGCAAATTTATGTAGGGGATTTCTCACCATTCTCACCATTCTGAGCATTTGAACCATCCTCACCCTATTGTCCAATCTACGAATTCTGGACCATGATGACCATCCATTACCCCGACTCGCGGATGAAATGAGCAAGTAGGCACTGAGCCAGTCCACCATTGTTGAATTCCAAGAACCCGAACCTCTGCAAAAAACCTCAGTTGATACCCTTGCGACACCTATACCCTGCAGATTTCTTGTGTTTTTTCCTGTCAGTATCTTTCCCCACGCCCAGTTTATGTAGCTTCCATCACCATTCGCGTGTGTTGAGGAATGAGAGTGAAGAAGCGGGTTGTTAGGATCATGGATAGAATAAGAAGTTTGTTAGGCCTCTGAGAAACTCTCTCCAGGTGAGAGAGTGTGTTGAGGAAGTGAGTTCTCCTGGAGGGAGTCTACTAGAAGCTACAGAGCTCTGAGAATTCCTGATCTGACTTGTTTCTGAAGCCCAAGGAAAGGGAGGTGTAGCAGCTGATGGACTGTGTGAAAGTGAAGGTGTACACTCTTGGGGTGGGACATGAATGTGGGGAATGCAATTTTGTGATATATGGGCATAAGTGTCTCCTTGCAGGATATCCTTCTTGTTGTATTGTGCAACTTCTTGTTGTCCTGCCTAGCCTAGGAATCCCTTGCCTAGCGGAGTTTAGTCCCAGCTCGGGGGAGCAGTGTGGTCTAAGGCTGGAAGGTTCATGGAAGGTCTGCAAGTAGTTGGTGTACTTCAATTAAAATATAAGTACCAATCTTTTGTTCATGTACATGTTGTGTATTTGTACATACTATAATG
Source organism: Picea engelmannii (assembly GCA_009831015.1). Classification (NCBI taxonomy): domain Eukaryota; kingdom Viridiplantae; phylum Streptophyta; class Pinopsida; order Pinales; family Pinaceae; genus Picea; species Picea engelmannii. Next base: position 14,455 of record ML827532.1, on the reverse strand, counting down.
ATGAGTATTTCCTGTATATGTTGTTATATTTATGGGTTTTCTTGTGAATACTGTATGCATGGTTTTACTGTTATTTCTGCATTATGTTGTCTGATAGAAGAATGTAAATCATCTGTAAATTTGTATGTGTTATTGTCGCTTCCACATTAATATATGTATGAACAAAATGTTTATGTCTGGTTAAAAATTGCACTAAATATATATATGTGTGTGTGTGTGTGTTTGTGAGCCTTATCTGGATTAGCATGGCTCAGCTTGGGTGGCCGAGAATGTTACAAATTAATATTAGAAAAGAAAGATGTTCACTCCATGACATTGTCCAACCTCTTGGTGGTTGGGGGCATTACATAAAATTTCTTGAAGTACAACCAGTTTACAGGGTCCTTAAGGAGGCCACCCTTAGGGTATGAAAGGATGTATACTCCTTGAGTGAGGTAGTGCTTAAAAATGAAGAGGCCTTACTAAAGTGTTTCTAGCATCCCTGGTCCTAGAGAATCATGGGAGATATCATAGTCTAGAATAAGGTCACTGTCACTGAATGAACAAGGGCATAATTGGCGATCAAATGTGGCCTTAGATAAATTCTTCGTTGCTTCATTACTTTGTAATGAAAATATTTTATCTTCATCTATGATCTCTAAGGAGAAAAGGCATTTTTTTATGGCGTAGTATCCATCAAAATCTTGTATGTTATCCATATGGTTGGTAGCTTTCACTCGATTGGTAAAATGGTTTCTGGGCCAATGATAAGGTGGAAGGGTGTAAATCTTATGGAAATTTTCACTATGGTTTGGTAGGCACAAAATGTATAGAAAAGAAGTGGCAATTGGTTTTGTGCTTATTAACTGTCTTTTATAGCATGGTCTTGAGGAATTTGTTGACAGCCTCAACTAGGTTGTTTTATTGCAAATGGTATGGAGAAGAAAACTCATGGGTGAAGCTAAGAAGGGAAGACAACTCTTGGAACACTTCATTCTACAAATGTTTTCCATGATTCAAAATTAGTTATTGGGGGACCCTGAAATGAGTGATGACATCATTGAAGAAGAACCAGGTGCCAATGATCATTGTGTTGTTTAATGTTGGCATGGCCTCAACCCATCTGGTGAAGTAATATAGTCACATTGATGTACTTGCAACCATTGTTGGACGTGGGATTTCACATCATAAACTTGATGCCTCACCTGTAGAAGGGACCGACGGTAATGATAGTGTTTAAAGGATTTGGTGGAGCTTGAGTTTTGTGAGTGAATACATGGAACTTCGTACTTCATTTGAATTCCTAAATATTATTATGGAAGAGGGTAGGCTGAATATAACTAGTGTAGACCATTTTTTGAGAAGTGGAAATTCCTGAAAAATTTCATATGTAGGTGCCACGATGGAAATCACCCGGGACCCACTCATCCTCCTCGAGTGTGAGACATTGATGTAGGATTGTATCGATTCACTAAATATATAGAATGTCTCGAATGAGGAGATACTCGGGGGCTTAGTTAAAGATACACTTGTGATCACCCCAAGAGAGATGTGGACCAAAATTATGATTCACAAATAGGTGAGGATATCTTTGTACTATGAGTCATTGGATGATATTACGAAAAAATGTTCATCGTAGAAGTTATTCACTAGTGGTTCTTGATGTTTGACGACAAATTATTGATGAACTCAGTAAGTATGAGCACCTTCTTACTCTTAGGAGAACTAAAATCTAGATCAAATTCTTGGAGAATAATGATCCACTAGGCATACTTTCCATTGATAAGTCATCGATTGAGTAAGTATTTCATGGGGTTGGAAATTTCTATAACTTTGTGGTCTGTAAAAAAATTTAATGAAATATTTTTTTGATTGCATGGACAAAACCGTCTCATTTCTACTCATGATTGTAGTTCAGGGAAGTTTCTGATAGTTTCTTTCTCACGTATTATATGAAATTATCTCAATAGTCATCTCTCTATTGAACAAGAACTCCTCAGATAGACATGTATGAAGAAGACAGATAAAGGATATAATACTTATTAAATTCTAGAAGACCGATTAATGAGGAGTTTAACATAGAGGATTTAAACGCATCAATTCTTGTTGAGCTTAATCATCCCATCTTAAGGGGATTTTCTCACATAAAAGTCATAAGAATCCATGTGCACAAGTGGCGTAGTCAAGGACGAAGCATCACAAAAGTTGGTCTTTCCTTTTATACTTTGCAATTGGCACAAATGTTTTGGAGGAGGAAACTCACTGATCTCCTGGATTTTCAAGGGATCCACCATGATTCCTTGTTAGGGAATGATGAAACCCAATAAACATCATGTAGTGGCCCAAAATACATACTTTAGGGGGTTCAAATAAATCTTGTACTTTCTACACCTTTGAAAGATGATGAAAAGGTGTTTGAGGTGTTTGGAATGCTTGTTTGATTTGGTCGTAAGGTCATCCAAGACAAGCTAATATGAGGTACGAGAGATCATGAAAGACATAATTCATAGCCGATTAGAATCGGGCTCCAATTTTTTGAGACCAAAAGGCACGACATGATAGGTGAAAGTCCCATGTGTTGTGGTGAAAGCAAATTTGTTTCATTCTTGATTATTCATATGTTCTTATTAAACACAAATTAAATTGTTTTCTATTTTAATGATTGAATCAACTATTGATTTCGTATTCACTCTTCGTTTTGAAAATCTTAGCTAGGTGATTATTTTATTTTTAAGACTACATTTAGTTATATTTTATAATTGTATTTATAATTTATATTTTAATAAATCAACACTAAATCTAGTACTTTTAGTTTCACAATCAAACATGAGGAGTTTTCTATAACATCAATTAAGTAAAAAAAAAAAAAACTTTATACCGTAAGAAAAATGGGCATTTAGTATTAATACGAAATACAAATTTGGAAAGGACAGGGCAACTTGTGATAATGGAATCCCATAAGAGTCTAAAAAAAACATCAAAATTGACCAAGATTGACTCACTTACTAAAGATTATAAGTGATTGTTGTCACAAAATTGAATTCCTCACTAACTCAACGAAAGTACTTTAATGCAAGGGAGTCATCATTGCCGACATGGACTATGGGAGTTTATGGTGAAAATGTGATCAACTAGGCCATGATACCAAATGACTTCAATGTAATCAAGCGAGCCAAGCTAGTTTAGGAATTATAATATCAATTTAAATAAGTGAGGGACACTCAAAAGGAGGGATTTCAACATTTGTGATTTCATCGTGTTTATGTGTATGAGTCTTTGTCTTCATCCTAAGATGAAAATTAATATAGCTAATGCATGATACAAAAAACTATACCAACATAATTTATATAGGGCTAATACAAATTGTAAAATTCATACACTAAACCCCTCTTTATTCTTATTTTTCTTTTCTTTTATTCATTTGAGACAATTCTGCCATTTGGAAACTGGAATCAGGATAGTTTCCATTTCATCTGAATTTGACGTGTGGAAAGAAAGCCAGAAGCATATATTAAATTTAGAATACGTTATCGGATGTACAGATAGCGATATTATTCGGAATTTGACACGTTTCTCTCTTACAACAGTGTATATTCATGGTGCCGCTATTATTTATGTGGCACATTCCCAGCACTTTGATGTAATTGTAGCCCTCGGAAATTCATTACTATGAGGATGAAATGAGAAGAGAGAGCATAGTGGAACAATGTCACAGACAAATATTGATGCAAGCATTCTCTTCTGCTGGTCTAATTAAAGTCACGGCTACAGGTCTTCTAGTCGACAAACTCTTGGTGAGAGGTACGAAAACTACTCTGATCTTCCTGTCGACAAAATAAAAACTTAATTTTATTTTTGTTTTGAAATTTTTTGGTTTTTTCCATAATTACATTTGAAACTGAATTTATCACCTTGGTATAAGCACATTGAAAACACAATTCATCAGCGTAGTATAAAATCCAAAGTTTTGGCTATTTTGAAGGTTATTTTTAAGGATGCAAATTTCATTTTTCAGTCACTAAAATGATGAAGTGGAAATGTTGCAACATACCCTATTTTTCATGCCTCACTGCCCCATTATTTGCCCCATTATTTTATATGACAATGTATTGCAGGCAAACTGGACTCCTGCCAATTTGAAGAAGATTATTATACTAGGCAACAGTTTTAAGGAGCATAAGGAAGATTCTACTTACGAAATTACTACGAAAATGAAGGTCGCTCTAAACACTGATCATATGTTGCGTGAAATACCCCTGCCACAAAGAGCTATTAAAACACCGCGGCTGGACGTCTTAACTGAATTTGATTCTATTAATCCTGATCCAGTGTACATGTATGCATTTGGTCGTTTAAGTTGGCATTTCTTTGATGGTTTGAGAAAAATGAAAGAAGGGGCTGAAGATCACTAAGCATTCAGAAAATCCAAGCGTCTCAAGAGGCTTTGATTTTTATAAAAATAGTAGATAGAAGACCTTGTTGGATCCACTCCTTTATTTTCTTTTGTATGATGGATACCTTGCAGTCTCCTGAATGTTTTAAATATTCTTTGAACTATTAAGAAATCAATATGTCTTTTATGTTGATAAAAATAGTTATGTATCTACTAGTTTGATTTTGTTCATACAATTAATTTTTTTATATTCATGCTACTTAGAATTGCTAGATGTACCAATGTTTCTTTTGTCTTGGAAAGTTATTTTTGGTTTTAAATACTTCAATTTTTATGATATTTTTTTATTAAATAATATCATATGTACAAGCATAGAATACATCAACTTAAAATAAAAATATTATGAATTAAATATTATCACTTGTTTGGTTTTCCTAGATAGATTTGAAACTATGGTGGGCTTTTTCATTCTAGGTTAAGTGCTTTGCTATCCCATCTTAGGTAGTAATACCTATTATCCCATGTATATTGAATGAGATGTAAAGAGGGAATTCCTTGCATGAGATTAATCTCCCTCTTCTAATAATGAAAAATTGAAATCTCCAATTTGACCTTCAATGTCCAATAAACAAATCAACAATAATCATAAGATAATCATAAGATGTTGAACACTAATCAAATTATCATGGTTGTCTTACGTTACTTTAATGTTTGATCTCTTTCATTTTGTATGGCGCTCTTACTCAACTATAAAATAAAATAAAAATAAAAAAGAGCTCCAAACTCTAGTTAACTAAACATTTGATAAACAATTATGCATGCAACCATGTTCAAATGAAGTAGGAATAAAGTATATTAATATTAAGCACATCTTATATTTAAGTGCATCCCATATTTAAGCCCTACCAACTATCCTTGGATGAGATGCCCATATTAAAGCCCTACCAACTATCCTTGGATGAGATGCCAATACCAAATGAGATGCCAATACCACATTGGTCTTACAAGGACCTTTGCACAATCTTCTAAGAAAGGCAGTATATTCATTAGTAAAGTTTAATAGTGAAGGAAATACAATTACATTTCAACAAGTTATAAATTATGAATGGAAGTTACAATTACTTAATAGTGTTCACAATGATGTTTGTATGTTGTTTCCTCTCACCTTTGAAGAAGAAGAAACTTTTGGATTTGGCATAAGATCCACAGTGTCCCATAGAAAAACCAGGTATGTATTTGTGATTATTTTCTTGGTTTTTTAATTTCTTAAACTATTTATTTGCATGTTTTTTGTAGTTTTTAATTTAATTTAAAAAAAGGACATAATTTACATGAAATCCCTTATTAAATTGGAGAATAATAATTAAGATGGAACCTAGAGACAATCAAAGCCACACACATCGACATAAAGGCTCAAAAAACTCCCAACCCGCCACAACCACCAAAGATAAACAATGAAATTGATGAAAGGTTGACCTCTTTGAGATCAATTATTCTTCTTACAACAGGGTTGACCTTTTTACAACATAGTATATTTATGTTGCACATTCCCAACACTTTGATGTAATTGTAGGGTTTGGAAATTCATTCATATGAGGATGAAATGAGAAGAGCGAGAAGAGTGGATATTATGGAGGAACAATCCACAAATATTGATGCAACCATTCTCTTCTGCTGGTCTAATTAAAGTCACGGCTACAGGTCTTATGGTCTAGTTAAACTCTTGGTGAGAGGTACAAAAACTACTCTGATCTTGTTGTCCACTAATATTGACAAAATAAAAACTTGATTTTGTTCTGATTTTTTTTTGGTTCTCTCCATAATTACACTGGATTTATCACCTTGGTATAAACACATTTAAAACAAAATTTATTAGCGTAGTATAAAAGCCAACGTTTTGGTTGTTTTGAAGGTTATTTTTAAGGATGTAAGTTTCATTTTTCAATCACTAGAATGATGAAGTAGAAATGTTCAAATTGCATGATGTTTGTGTATTTGGGGGTTTTGAATCCATGTATGATGTTTGTGTATTTGGGGGTTTTGAATCCATGTATGATGTTTGTGTATTTGGGGGTTTTGAATCCATGTATGACATGAGCATAATCTGTTTACAATGAGTTTAGTATGGTTGAGGCCAAACTTGATTAACCATATTTTGGCTATGTCTCATCAGAAAAGGAACAAATTGTTATGTAATTATCCAGTTCCATTTTTTAGAACCCTTTATCTCTAATATTTAGAAAGGCCAAGCAAGTGAGAAAATTTGGTTGCTATCTTATTCATTCTAGAGACAACCACATAAGAAAGGCCAAGCAAGTGAGAGAGACCATGAAATAATATTTCAGGATAGTTTCCTATGGTCTAGGCATATAGTTGCCAATAATCTAGGCATTGAGAGAACATTTTCATGGCATGGGGATGGTATTATTTAGGTTCTATGGGTGGCAGATAGAGGCGGCAAAGAAAATTGGAGAAAATAATGGAAAACATAGAGACCACAACTTCTTATTTGAGTGAATTTTGTTTATTGCTAGAGTACTATCATGGTTGTGGATCGTAGATGGTTTCCTAAGAAAAATGAGGTTAGAGTCCATTTTTATTCAGTTTCTTTGAATAAAAAGTATGACAGTTTAGGACTGTGTGATTAATTGAATTCCAACTGTAAGTCAAACATGGAAGGAAACATATGAACACAAATTTTGGGGTGCCCATTATTTTTCCATTTGAATCTTCGAAAACATTTACAAAAAGTTTGGTGTGACCATTATTTTTCCATTTGAATCTTTTATTTTAAGCAACTCATTTCACGGAAAAACTATTCCTAAGCATAGATATGAGTCCTTTCATCTTTGAAAGGTTATATTTCATGGCCTTAATCATGATTATACTGCATTGTTCTTGAAGCCATTTCATACATCAAATTTTTACAATATCATCTTCAGGTACAAAATCTTTCTATTGTATGAGTTCTACATGATTTTTATTGAAAATTTAATTTCTATAAGAATTGCACAATAAGTCATGGTTCCAATCCATTGAAGTGCTCCAAAATACACTAAATATTTTCCAGTTTCAATCTGAGACAAACTTCAAAATCATGAAAGAAATAATTTGCGATAAATATCATACCGACGATTTATGTTATAATCTTATTTGCAACACTATTATGGCACCATATGGTACTCCATAGGAAGATGAGGGGTCCTCCAATCCAACCAATGGTGGGTATGCTTCTGTGTGCGTATCTTTATATAACTAACTTATATGACTAGGCTACCCGGGTGGTCACAAAGTGTGTCAGAATGCTGTAATTCAAGCCCAGGCTACCCGGGTGGTCACAAAGTGTGTCAGAACGCTGTAATTCAAGCCTCCTTGGATGGGAAACATGTTTTCCTTACTTACCACAGATCTGAAAAGTATAGAGTACAGTGTGAAGACAATGAAGGGAAGTTATTATAAATGTATTTTCTATGATCTATTGGGCGACAAAATCCTCAACAACCACATAAAGTAGGCTATCTTATTCATTCAGAGACATCTCTATCTTCTCTTTAAAATAAATTAGAAAAAAGGATTATGCGTATCCTCATTTTAAAATAAATTAGAAAAAAAATTGAGTGTGGGCTCTCCAAATCTCTCGAAGAATTGTTATTACACATTCCACAACTTTTGGGCACATTCTTGCACGCAGAGTAATGGGAGATATGCTCTTTTTTCTTAACATAGAATTAAGGCTCCACATTGGATTTAGACACTGAATCACACATCGCTCTAATACTGGAATATAGAATGTTTCTCTGGGTGCATCAAGACTTAATACATTCTCAGAAAGAGATTATTGAGTTGTAGAATAAGCTTCTAGAGGCAACAACACCTAATATTAACACCTAATATTGGACTGTAGAATGTGTCTCTGGGTGTAGCAAGACCTAATAAATTCTCAGAAATAGATTATTGAGTTGTAGAATGCGCTTCTAGAGGCAACAACACCTGATATTGGACTGTAGAATGTGTCTCTGGGCGCAGTAAGACCTAATACATTCTCAAAAAGATATTTTTGGGCTGTAGAATGAGCCTCTAGAGGCAAAAAGACCTAATACATTATGAGGAAAGAAATTGTCCAAATGGAAAATTCCACCATTTGAGAATGTTTCATTCCACTGCAAATGTATTTCCCAATGTCAAGGATTTTGTACGAGGAATCTATGGTGTTGTACTGACAACACCTCCAATCTGTGTTGCAACAACCTCTAGATGCTACATGCTATTTGAGGCATCGACAATGGAATACCAAGCGTGGGAAAATGCAACAACCACACTAATGCTAAATATTGTGTTATTGGTTAAAGATACAAGGTGTTTAATCGTGCAATAGTGATCCATCGTCTACATGCAACACTCTCCACAACACTCTAATCATATATTTGGACATACCTATTGTTTTATTTTCTACTTTATTGAGATAATATAGATATTACTCTTCGATTTAAACACAACCATGTTAATGTTAAATATTATGCTCTTTGGTTAAAGTTGTAGGCTATTTAATTGTAGAATAGGCATTCATCTATTGCATGAAAATCCTCTAAAAATAAAATAAAAACAATCACTTATCCTAGTAGTCCTGATGGAAGCGAAGGAGAAGATCCCGATTTTAATCGGTCCATTAGAGGATCACTAGTTGTTTGTACTTAGCATCACAAATACACTCTATCAAAAAGAGGATAGAATAATGGAGAAAGATTTATTTGAAGACTACCACATAGTCTTCCACCTGAGACTTTTTTCTCACTATTTAGTTTAACCTATATATCTTTGTTGAAGAATATATTACAATTGTTTTATAACTTCATCCTGAATGAATTTATTATTTTATGCAATTAAATTTTTACTTTATGTATTTAAAGTTTATTCATTTTTCTTGTTTGTTTATTCAATTAATTAATACTAATATCTTTGTTAGATTGGTATAAAACTTTGAGTCAATAACTTAGTTAGATTGGGATAAAACCTTGGATACAATGAGTCATAAGTTTTGTCAATTAATAAATATTAATAACTTGGTTAGATGGTTAGATTTGTATAAAACTTTGGATACAATGAGCCAATAACTTGATTAGATTGGTATAAAACTTTGGATACAATGAGCCAATAACTTGATTAGATTGGTATAAAACTTTGGATACAATCAGTCAAAAAGATTTATTTGGATACTAACACATGGTCTTTCTCCTTATATTTATTTCTGACTCTTCAAATAAAGATATAGATTTAGGTAAAGCTTATTCATATCAAGATATAGCTTAGGCTAAAAATATATTATGGATGTTTACAACTTCATAGGCTAAGTTATATCTAAATACAATATTTGGTTAACCATTATTTTTTAGTTGTAAATTAGTTTTTAAAAATTAAAATCAATATATATTTTAGTGGTAGAATTCAATTTTTAATGTACAAGGTATTGAGCATTAAAGATAATGTTTTCAACTATTGTTGACCATAGTGAAACATTGTTAATCAACATGGTCAGTTTTAGTCACTTTTGGTAACCACAGTTAACCATGGTCAAACCATATCTACATCATGTTCTATAGTTAACACTAATCAACTATAGTCAACATGATCATCCATGGTCATCCATAATTAACCATATTCAAACATGGCTAACCATAGTAGAACATGGAAAACCATAATTAACCATTGTCAAACCTTCATGAATTAATGGCCAACCCTTCATGAAATTTGAAATGCATTATAACCATTGAGGAATGTAGCAATATAACAACTACATTAAACCATAGTCAAACATGGTCAATCATATTCAACTATAGTCAAACATAGCCAACCATGGTTAACAATGATCAAACATAATCAACCATGGTCAAACCATCATTAACCATAGTCAAACATTGTGAACCATAGTCAACCATTATCAAACATAATCAACCATGGTTAAATATGGTCTACCATAGTCAACCATGATTAAACATGGTCTAACATAGCCAACCATTGTCAACCATAGTTAAACATGGTCACGCATATTAAACCATTGTTAAATGTGGTCAACCATAGTCAATCATTGTTAATTACTGTCAAACATGGTTAACCATTCCAACCATAGTCAACCATGGTCAAACATGGTCAATCATAGTCAAACATAGTTAACCATGTTTGACTACAGTCAACCATAGTAAAAATAGTTAACCATGGTCAAACATGGTCAGCTATAAGAAAAGTCAACCATAATCAATTATGGTTAATCAAGGTCAACAATAATCAACCAAACTCAACCATAGTCAAACATGGTAAACCACACTCAACTATAATAAAACATGTCAATTATAGTCAACCAAGTTCAACCAAAGCCAACCGTAGATTGACCAAATTAAACTATAGTCAAACTTAGTAAATTAAAGTTGATAATCAACAAAAGTCAATCACGTTAAGGATGGCTTTCAAAGAGGCTCAACCATAATCGAACATGGTCAACTATAATTAGCCATATTTAAACATGCTTAGTCAAGAATGATCAACTAAAGTCAATTATAATAAAAAATGCACTAGTAAAGTCAATCATAGTTAACCATTATTGACCATAGTGGAACATGGTCCACCGTAGTCAACTAGAATCACCCTTCTTCAAACATAGTCAATTATGCTAAAACATGATTGATTGTAGTCAATGATAGTCAAATGTGGTCAACCATGGTTAATGATAGTCAAACATAATCAACTATAGGTCCAACCATCATCTACCATAGTTAAACATGGTGAACAATAGTCAACCATTGACAAACATGTTCAACGATGCTCAAACATCTTCAATCATAGTGAACTATTGTTAAACATGGTCAAACATAGCCAACGATAGTAAAAAATGGTCAACCACAGTAAAACATAGTCAAACATAATCAAGCATGGTTAATATTGGTAACCCATGGTTAAAAATGTCCAACAATAATAGACAATGGTCAACCATAGTCAACCATGGTCAAACATTGTTAACCATAGTCAACCATGGTTAACGATAGTGAAACATGATTAACCATGTTCAACCATATCCAACCATACTAAATCATGGTCAACCATAGGAAACCATCATCAAACATGGTCAACTGGTCAACTATATTCAACCATGGGAAATTACAACCATAATCACCCTATTTCAACTATAGTCAAACAAAATAAACAAAAGTCATTATAAAAAATAGTCAACCATTATTAACCATAATAATACCAACTTTTTCATTTGAATAATATAACTTGTCATAAGTAATATTAATTGCCTAGAGAGGGGCATTCTAGAACTCATTATTAGGTTGTTGTGTGATCTTGTGCTTAAATTCAATGTGGAGTGTCACTCTTAAATAATAATAATAAGAGATTAAGTAAAGGAAAATTGTATATGTCAATTCTAATCTTTTGCATTCTAAAACTGATTGAGGAAGGGTTTGCACATCTAGAGATTTAAAACCAAAGTTAAGATAGGTCTCTATTTATAATATATTCATAAGTTTTTTCTCCTTATACTTAGCATGAAATTATAAATATTTTAAAATTGGAAAAGTTTGCTCTTACTTAAGATTAAATTGTTCTTAGTTTATGCTGCCTTGCCTTCATGCAGTTTGTGCTTCTCTTCAAACGGCTAAAGAAGCACAATTGCATGAATTGAGAAAAAGAATGAAATGGTCTAAACCTCTTTATAACAAAGGACGGTTTGGATCACAAACCAACTTATGTGCATGGGTGTTTTTGATGGTTGATAGAGTGTGAATCATTTGATTTTTTTTCCTAGATCAATTTTTATGATTAATTATCTATTTATTGTGGTGTGGCTTGCAGATTCGTAGATACAACAGAAGATAAAAAAATACGTAGATGATGCCAAAAAACTCCGTAGAATTTATGATGCTTAATGAACTTGAGAAACAAGGATTATGTCGAAAACAACAAGATTTAGAAGCAAAAATTATAAGTTGTAAAGCAAGCCAAAAATGGACCTACAGAATCTAAGTGTTATAAAAGTAACTTGCATTTTTGACAAATGACTTGGTTTCCATGAATATTGGACTTTGATAGTGAGAGACATACTATCTATGAAACTAAACTTTTGGATTATTTCCAAAATTTGAGATTGTTTTTTTTTCGAGAACAGTAACATTTGTAAATTTTCTAGACTTTTTGGCTTATTTCTTTGGTAGATAAGGCTTTTACTTTTTAATATATTTCAAAATATCAAAACACATTTTGTTTATTTAAATTTATTTTTTAATTGAAATATTAAAATAAATTTAAACATCAATATTAAACTTTTGGATTATTTCCAAAATTTGAGAATTTTTTTTTCGAGAACAGTAACATTTGTAAATATTATGGACTTTTTGGCTTTTTTCTTTGATAGATAAGGTTTTTACATTTTAATATATTTCAAAATATCAAAACACATTTTGTTTATTTAAATTTATTTTTTAATTGAAATATTAAAATAAATTTAAACATCATATTATATATTTTTATTTTTTTAATTTTTAATTTTATTAATTTGATAAAATGTTAAAGTAAAATATTTATTATTTTTTCATAATATTTAAATTATTTGTATAACACATGTTATTGGTTAATCAATTGAAAGTGTTATCATTGAATCTTTAACAAAATGTGATTTTTTCAGTATTAAGTTATATCTAAGTTTTGTGTTTTAATAGTGAAATTGCTACAATGTAATTTTTTTCCAATCTTAGATAACTTAAGTTTGAACTTTTCATCTTAGATAATTATGACATCTATTCATTGAGGTCATTAAATTTGTGTGAGTGAAATAAATACATGTGATGTTGGATGTGAAGTGTAATTTTCTTACCTAATTGTTTTTGAACAATCTTGTGATAAAAAAATTGTTTTCCATGACTTCAATTTTATGAAGAAAATAGAATATTTTAAATGTAGAGATAAAATATTTTATATGTAGAAATAAAATATCTTCAATATGTCTGTATAAGCATTTTCAATATTCTAGTATAAGCATCAAATCTATAAGTTAATGCAGTTATTGCCAATAACAATTATATTTATTATTATTATATTTTTAATTTTGTATGATATATCATATTAGATATTCATATGCTCTAGACTTGTGTTAATGTTAAATGAAAAAAAGCTAAGTTACATTCTCTTCAATATTAGGTTGTAAAATATACTTGGTTTTACTAAGTACAATGAGCCAATATAATTTTTATAACTTTTATAATTTATTTCATGTTATTAATATTTTTGAATATTAAATAACAAATAAATTAAAAAAAAGTTTTTTAAATATAAAAAATAATAATTTATACTAGTAATTTGTAACATAAATGTTCAAATGAACAATTTCCAAATTTCAAAGTCATTCGATAATATAATATATTTTAATGATATAATTTAAAAGTTTTCATTTTAGTAACACATTGTATAAAATTAATATAAATTGTGACTATATATTTTATAGAATTAACTTCTAATATAAATTGTGATTATATATTTTATAGAATTAGTTTCTTACAAAATTATAGTAACATACCTTATAGAACTAACATATTATTAAAGTTGTGATTATAAATAGATAGCCTGTGTGAGCCTAATGGTCAAGAACATGTGTTTCCTCCTAAGAGGTCACATATTCAAATCCAAAGGGGGTAGGGTATGTATAACTCTGTAAATTTTTGCAAGATACCAGATATATAAAATATGTAGAACATAAACGAAATGCTAGAAATAACAGAATAACAGTAAAATATCCAGCATAATCTTCACAATACACAGAAATGATTCACGAAATAGCAACAAAAATAGCACTTTGAATCGGATAGCAATGTTCACAGGCCTCTTCGAGGGGGCAACCTCCAATCGAGCAGCGCTCTATTACTATAATATCCCAGCTAGGGTTCTCATACCCTCGACTCCTATTTATACTAAAAAGAAGCATCTAGAGGAAGATCCTTCTAGAAGCAGAAGCTTCTATTAGGTCTTCTTCCATCCGCCTTATTCTATTTTATTGAAAGGTCTTATTAATATTGACCTTTATTACATCCGAATACATTG
>ML827531.1:36963-51114 GCA_009831015.1 Picea engelmannii | reverse complement strand
AGTAAGGCAAGTGTAATAACACATATCAAATTCAATATGAGCAAAGCTTTTAACATGACAAATCTAGGCCTACTACACTATTGTCTGGGTGTAGAAGTTTGGCAAACATGTAGCAACATTTTTGTCTCACAAACAAAATATTCTAGGAGTTTGCTGGACAAGTTCAGAATGATAGATTGCAAAATCACGTCTACACCTATGGAGAAAGGGTTGAAACTTTCAGCCAAAACTGACTCTAAGGCAGTTTATAAGTCAATATACAGGAAACTAGTGGGTACCTTGATATATCTTATAGCCACTAGACCTGATTTGAGTTTCGCTGTGATCTTCATTTCCAGATTCATGACAGTGCCAAACATAGAGCAGTGTATAACAACAAAGTGAGTGCTGAGATATGTGAAAGGGACACTTGACTTTGGCATTCTGTACATCTGAAGCAATGACCCTAGGCTGTGTGGGTATATAGATTCAGATTGGGAAAGTTCTATTGATGAAAAAAAATCCATTTATGGATATGTTTTCAGCCTTGGCACGAGTGCAGTCACATGGACCAGCAAGAAGTAGCATGCAGTAGCCCTTTCATCAACAGAAGTAGAATATCGAGGAGCAGTGAAAGGAGCATGTAAGGAAGTTTGGCTCAGGAGGATGCTTTCAGATATGCAGATGCAACAAATAGAGCCAACACCCCTGATATGTGACAACCAAGGGGTGATGAAACTTGCCAAGAATCTACTCTTCCACAGGCGTACCAAATATGTTGAGGTACATTGCCACTTCATCCAACAACTTGTAGAAGATGGGTCTATCGAGCTGTAGTATTGTCCTACAGGGGATCAAACTGCAAACATTCTCACCAAGGCTTTGGGTTTTGAAAAGTATGTAAAATTCCAGGATAAGCTTGGTGTAGTTAGTAGATTGACCATTAAGGGAGGGTGTTAAAATAAATGTTAGTTTATAATGGTCAACTAAATATTAGACTTAGGCATTAATAAAGTCAATTCGACTTCAGGTTAGTTTATGCTTTTATGTCCTATTTCACTTTATCGGTTTATTCCACATTCATAAAGTGGATTGACTCGACTTGATTGTAGTCCTATATAAGAAAGCTTTCACTTTTTCATTTAAAATACAATATGGAGAAGTCTTTTGAGTTATCTTGGTTTCTTTATGTGCTCGATTTCCGTAATAACTTTTGGCTGATCATGATACAATAGTACAAGTCATCGTGATGACACATCTGATCATGGTACTCTAAGCTCTGATGTGATCGAGATAGGCACAAGATCTGCTTATACGCTGGATCATATCTGGCAAAGAAAATGAGGTACAACTGAATTGAAACTGAGGGGTAACAGGAGCCATAGTTCTACATTTTATTGAATGCTAAAAGAAAAACAAGAAATACCTTGTTTCTGTTACAAGGAACTGCATAGTCTTGGAAATGCGTACAGCTACGGAAACATTTCCTGGAGTTTTCCAGCCATTTCCATACTGGAAATGCTTTATTTTTGAGTTAAATGGTAATGTGCTTTTACTGTGCCTTGGATACTGAGAAAACAGAATAAAGGGTTCATCATGGTTAATAGTTTCTCCAATATGGTTAATTTCTATTAACTTAAAAAATTTGTCAGGCCAATTTTCATTGAAGATTAAAATTTAAGACTAATAAGGGGTCCATAATTGTTAATTTTTTCCAGTATGTCTGATTAAAAACAGTTTTGTATATATTTCTTAAAACTACTGACAAGTTCACCCAATCTAGTGCTATTAAAAAACATGCTTCTTTTTGGGGCTCTTGAATAACTAATAGCTATCTCCTTAAAATTTCAATGGATGCAAGAAGGTGCATCACTGCTTTAGCATATTCTTTAAAGGAATAGACCAGATGCAATCAACTATATTCATGTAGAGTATGCCTTCCATTCCATGATGTCCTATGATTCACTTGAAAATGGTAGACTTGCTTGTCATGTTCTCTATGTGAGGTCTCAAGCCAATGCTCAATTGGTAGATTTGAAAATGCAGGCTGCCAGTATGAGTGCCTGATGATGTTCAGGCACCGAACATGGAAGGATTATAGAATATAGAGAATGGATAGGTCAATATCACTTTAAATTTATACTGCTTTTCCTTCTTTGATAATGCGATGTACTTTATTTTTTCAATAAGGTGGAGTACTCACTCTCTTGGATCTTTAAAGGATTGACTTAGTGCAACAATTTACACTATCACGATTCTGTAAATCTGCTAGTGCTGTGTAATTTGGTTCACTGATGTTCATGTAATTGCATATGTTGTCTAGTTTCCTGTCTGAAAATTATGTCCAAAATGTGATATGATGTTATACTATTTATGTGTGTCTGATCAGTTGCAGATTCAAAACATAACTGCAAACTAAAGTTATACATGTTGGCTCTGTGATAGTTTCTAAATCCTTTTTCCCATTGTGTACTGCTGATGCAAGTTTAGGGAATGTTTACAGGTTAGCTGGTTCAGTTTTGATCCTAATGTTCACATAGAAAGAGAGCAAATGTGTTGTTACCTGACTCACACAACTGCGTCCACTCACCAGCTTATCAAAGAAAACTTGCATGAGACACCTACATATGGAGGCTGGGTTGAATCAAAGGGACCACGATATTGCCCATCTATTGAAGACAAGGTATGCACAATAGCCTAGCATGTAGAATGATGATTTTCTTTTGCCTTATATCCTAGGTTAGTCTGTGGTGTACATGTGAATATGCAGTTCACATTTGCTTGATGTCTCTTGGTGACAAGTATGACCACCCAGTTAACATACATCCACAGGTGCACATACATTTGACCAAGCATTGTTGGACCTTTAGTCACTTAAAAGGTGGAAATAGAAATGGTTTTTCTAACCATTATAAAACTATGCTCTAAATTTTAGAACGTCTATGTAGTAGAACTGATGTGTTAAATACCTTTGTCAATGATGGAACGGGCCATTAATTATCGATCATAGCAGGGATGAGTTTATGACTTGATGTGTTAAATACCTTTGTCAATAATGGAACGGGCATTAAATATTGATTATAACAGGGATGAAGTTATGTCTAGTGATGTAATCCAGTTCATCTTTGATCTCTTGGAGCTACTTGGGTGAAGCTAATATTACTAGACTCAGAATCGACAAAAAATCGGTGAGGCAAAAGAGCGAAGAGTTTGAATTGGATTGGAAAAATATTGGCAAATACAAAAATATAAAGATATACATATATGTTGAATTAAAAAAGATTTTTTCATGGATATTCAATAAAGCCATGTCCATACAATGCAAACGATCAATAGATGTCTAAAATATCATAGATGAATAGGTATCTCATATATAATATGAGTCCAGACTGCAAGGCGAGAGATGGAAGCATATGCTTATAAAAGTTAACAAAATATTGAATACTTAGGTCTGATACTAAATAGTAAAAAAACTAAGAAGCAGGTTCTCCTATGTGTTCAATTGCTTGACCCTCAAGGTTCTCCAGGTCCTCGAGGTGAAAAAGAGGAGCCTTCTCCGATTGAATCCAATCGGATGTAGGATCTAGCTCTTCATCTTCCAAGTTCAGGTGAATAGCTGAATGATCCAAACCTATCATCATCATGATACATTGAAATGTGAATTAAACTTTAAAGTTTACTCTTTAAATTTTAAATGAATCCTTCCAATTCAAATTCAAAGAATGTGGCTTTGGGTTTCTTGATTAGGGTTGAAACTTTCAATGCATGTTAGAAGCCCTCTACCAACCTCCCCATCCTCAATAAATTTGGAGTTATCATAAAAATATATTGGGTTTAAAATGTACCCAAGAACATGTAAGGGAGAATGCAATTGCCTATCCCAACGCTTATCAATAATATGCAAAATAGGTATATACTTCGCCTCTTCCCTATATCTTGTTTTGATGGCCTCTTTGGTGAGATCCATCACCTCATAAATGTAACACATAGTGGGTTTATCACCATCAACCATCTTGAAAGATCAAAGTCAATTGTCAAACATTTTGTTGAAATATTGTAGCTCGGACATGTGTCTTGGCTTAGGCAAGGTGTCATGCAAGCCAAAGACACTAGGATTAATGTTTCTTCAAATCATTTAAATTTTTCCCAAGTCTAACATAGGAAAATGAGATTCATTAATTTGATTAATGATCATTTAAATATTTCCTAAGTTGAAACTTAGGAAATATCAATTATTAATCAGTATTAGTTAACTTTATGTGAGAAGCTTCTTTGATCTTATCCAAAAAGTGAAAGTTAGTTTCAGATTAGATCGTAGCCATTGATTTGACACATTGGGGATATAATCTCCACCATTGAATCAACTAGCCAGAGATTTATAAGTTGAGGGGGTGGCTTGAGGAGACATATTGACTCATTGAGTGAGTGTGACACTGAGGGTTCAACTGCAAATCGAAAGAGTGCAAGTGAGGGTTTCTTCCTTGAAGATTGCAGGTGCCAAGTGGTAGATCGGAAGGATGCATGCCTTCATCTCCTAGTAGAACCAAGTGGCAGCGTGACAGAGAAGGGGTTGAGTCTTGTGTGCACAGGTAGAGGGAGCCGCGAGTTCCCTAGTGGCCAAGACAGGGTGAGAAAAGTGCCGAGTTCCCTTGTGCTAGGACTGAGTGGGCCGTATCTGCTGTAGTAGGCCATGAAATATCTCAAATGCGGTAGATCTGGATATCTATTGCTGAACTAGTGTTCTGACTCTCGGATCTGACACTTTGGGGGTTTTTGGATGCGTTTTAGTTAATTGTTTAACATGCTTGGTGATATTTGCATGTGTGTGTCATACAAATAAGGTTTGGACATATATATGAAGCATGCGAAGTAATGAACTAACACAATCTCAATAGCACGTATTATATGGAAAAATCATGAAATACAACTGAAATGCGGAAAGCAGAGAAATAATCATCAACTAAATCTCATGGATCGTCATAGGAATACAATGCGACTAATACAAAATACCCGTGAACAGAAGATGTGGATAGATCTGCACAAGAACAGATAGATCGACAAAATGCAGTTCCGGAAACTCACGACAACTGCTGGATAACTCGTCCTGGTGGCTATACTCGATAGATCCACCTGGAAACTGTCCCAAACTGAGCGCCCTGGTCCGTAGGCACCTCCTGATAATTGTCGGACTGAAGATCTGACCCCTGAAGCTCTGGATGAACATCGAATGACATCCCCTCGGGGGTTGCGCACCTCCTAGGCTCTGTGAGTGCGCCCTAGTGATTCCATAGACAAAATCCACTGATATCTGTCTCGAAATGTGTGCCCTGGCCTCCTTTGTACTTGGTCGAAAGGGTTTCCTTTGATCTAATCCGGAAAACCCCCTGGAACGCCAAACGTCCCTCCTCAAGAGTTGCACACTTCTTGGCTGTCTGATGCACCCTGGTAGATTCCACAGTTAGAATTTGATGACCGGTGGCTCAAAAGAAGCGCCCTGGCTGATCCTCAACTAGGTCGGAAGGAATCGACGAGATAAGCCCTGGTCTCGTGCAACTACACAAAACCCTCTCTAACCTTTGCGCCCTCACTGGCTGCACTGCACAATCTTTGCAATGGATCTAAATACTCCTGAACTGGCACGTTGAAATACCTGGATGGTATCTTCGATAGGCTAGAGTGTGTCTTCCAGTACTGAAACCAATCTAGGTGGTGGTTTCCTCCATAAATCCACAAAACATCAAAGAGGTCGATTTCCTCCTCTGGAAACTGTTCTCAACATCAAATCATAACACAATGAGGAATTAGGTTGAATTCCTCCTTTTATACCTTTCCTGATCTAATCCTCCGTTGACATCACTTAAGCTAGGCGCTTTTCCTCCTAAGGTGAGTGATTAGTTAATTAAGTCTCCCCCTCAACACCTTTTTCTTCTATTTCTCCATTGACTTTAGCTTAAGTGACTTTTCCTATGCTTTTTGGATTAATTCATCGTTTAGCCACTTATTCACCCTTATTTCTCCTCTTGTTCCTTGTTTGTGCATGACTATAGTCTACGGGAACAAATAGACTACTAAGTCACTCCCTGCTGGCCTACTCTTGGGAACGGGACATCGCAGTCCTCCCTTCTCGAGATTGCTTGTCGTCAAGCAACATTAATCCTAGGTGTTGCAATATATGCTCTCCCTCCCATGTGGCATCCTCCACTGGAAGTCCCCTCCATCTAACAAAGCATTGCTTGATGACCCTGCTCCTCAATCTGCGCTCTCTCTGCTCGAGCACCTCCTCCGGCACTAGCTCGAACTGAACCTTCTTATCCAAGGGTGGCAACTCCTTTGAAATGATAACCTGATGTCCCACTGCTTTTTTAGGGCAAGAAATGTGAAATACGTTGTGAATCTTGCTACCCTCCGGTAGCTCTAGCTCATATGCCACCTCGCCTACCTTCTTGATGACTCTGTACAGTCCATAGAATCTAGGCTTTAGCTTCTCTGCCCCGCTCCTTTTCAAGGAGGACTGTCTATATGGCTGTAAACGCAGAAAAACCAAGTCCCCTACCTCGAAACTGTGCTCTATCCTCTGCATGTCTGCATAGATCTTATGCTGGTTCTGAGCTGTTTGTAAGTTATCCTTAACTGCTCGTAGAATCCTCTGACTCTCCTCGACCCAGTCTTTGGCCCCCGGGACCCTGCTATCCCCAAACACAGTCTCCACAAAAGTGGGTGCATCGTATCCATACAATGCTCTAAATGGTGACATCCTGATAGACATATGGTAAGTCGTGTTGTAAGAATACTCACCCGTGTGCAACATGTTGCCATCCTATTACACACTTGCAAACGTGGACTAAGTCCAATCCACTTAGTGTGTCCTTGGAGGCACAATGCCTAAGTTCAAGCCCACTGTCACCTCGACTTGAACTTCTTCCTTCTAGGCCTACTCCTAGGGAAGCCCAGGGGGGTGGACACTAGTTACTATGTGAGTTATTAGATTGATTCTAGGAGTTAATTTTAAATTGTTTAAAGTTAGGGGGGAAACTAGCCTATATGAGAGGCAGACAATGCAAATGCAAAACTTTCAATGCAAAGGCAAACCTTCCCTAGGACAACTAAGACTAGTGCCTAAGGTTGGGCAAATGGAGTTAATTAAGTTTACAAAAGATACAAATGACTTTACAAAACCTTACAATTAAATTAGATACA
This sequence comes from Picea engelmannii, assembly GCA_009831015.1. Classification (NCBI taxonomy): domain Eukaryota; kingdom Viridiplantae; phylum Streptophyta; class Pinopsida; order Pinales; family Pinaceae; genus Picea; species Picea engelmannii. The sequence continues at coordinate 43,938 of ML827531.1, read as the reverse complement.
AGGAAATGAAGCAACTATCGACACAATAAAGAATACAAAGAACTAGATGCTACAACAATGTACAACTATTAACAAATGAAATAAGCAAACACTTGCTAGATCTAACTTCTAGTAGAGCAATAGATGAACTAACTCAAATTGATTTGATTATGCAGGGAAAGGAGAAAGATGATTCAAGATTGCATCCACAACACAACAACAACTCAACACCCAAACAATGAAGTGCCCCAAGGCTGGTGCGCAACTTCAAGGGGGTTACCCAATGGCTCAATGCACAACTTCTAGAGAGATAACACAATGAAAGAAAGCCTCCATGGGCTAAAAGTGCGCAACTTCAAAGGAGAGAGAGACTAAGCTTGAAAAGAAGCCTCAACGGGCAAAAGATGCGCAACTCCTAAGATCCACTAATCAACCACCCACAATGCTCAATAAAATTGCATGAAAGATAACTTGAAATGGAAATGTTGCAGAAATTAACGAGCATGAACCATAAAATGAAAGTATAAAGTTAAACCAAGGTTGCTTGTGGATATATTTTAGGATTTTAGGTTGATTAAGTGAAATTGAATCCTAGACTAGGTGGCTTCCCTAAAACTCTCCCCGCTTTGGCCAAAAGCACTGCTGGGTGCTCAATAAGTAAGACAAACAAGGCCTTACCCTAGCTCCACAGGTCAATCTAGGAAACAAGGGTGCTCAACAAGGGGGACACCTAGTGCCGTGAGACCATCCCTGATCTAGCACCCCCTGTCGCCTCTACAAGTTCCTTTTTTGATAGCGAAAGTTGAGACAGTTAAAGGTGTCCTAATTAAACTAGTTAGATTGATCCCCTATCAATCTAAGATAAATTGATTGAACCTCTTAAAGATTTATTAATTTAAGTGCTTGAAATGAAATAACTTGCAAGTGCTTGAACGCAATGTAAATAGGAAGAACTTGAAAGGAATGTAAATGCTTGAAAGGAACGTACAAGTAAATAATCTATGCCTCCATGGGCTTAAGAAAATGTAAAGATGTGCTCCTAAGACATAAGATATCACATGAAACTTGAAACTAGAAGCAAAAAGCATCAAACATCTACCTAGCCTTACGATACTGCATGGGTGGCCAAGCCAATCCTCTTTGCAGGGTGTAGGCAAACAATAAAGAATAAAAGAACTTGAAAATAAAACTAAACTACTTGCAACCTCAACAAAGGCACAAGATGGAGGACAAGGCCTACCCGTTTTGTGCCCAAGTGGGTGAAAAATAAAAGCATGTAAATAAATGATATAACTTGGAAGGAAAGATAGATCCTAGCCACACAACCTTGCCTTAAGGACAAGTGGGGCAAAAACTTGAAAATAAATTGCAATGCTGAAAATAAAATCTAAAAACTAGCCATAAGATTTTGCATGGGTGGCTAGGCCAATCCACTATGCAAGGTGTAGGCAAAGAAAATAAAATAAATTGCAGAAAATTAAAAACTTCGAGAAGTGCAAGCCCTAGAGACTCTTTTGGGCTTGCTTACAATGTATAGAAGAGAGAAAGAAGTTGGGTAAAAGTTACCCCAACTGGTAGGTCTTTGCTTGATGTCTAGATGCCCCAAAATGGCTATACCTTTTCCTTTATGTCACCAACCTGCAAAAAACTAGCGAGCAAAAGCTTGCTGGAAAAGCTGCAAAAGTGACAAAAAAAACTCAAAAAATTTCTGTTAGTACCTGTTATCCCCACTTTTTAGGGATAACTAGGTGACCATGTCTCGAGGCCCACAGGTCCTAGACATGGAGTACCGAGAGCAGGATTGACCTGAGCATGGCCCTGGAGGGCCCGCCTTTTCTTCATTCATCATCTTTTGTCTTGTCAGTAGTAGCAGCATCCATCACCATCAGCTTGATCCTGTATCAGAAGAGGTTCTTGCTCCATGAGGTAATTGGTCCAGGTATCATGGTATGTGTCACTTTTGATCATTGAAACCTTTAAATATATGCATCTGATTCCTTTTATCTCTAACAACTGCTTGGATCTTACATTAGCCCACTTGACCATGCTTGGGGAAATTAACAGGGTGCCCTAGCAAGCCTGTGCCCATAGGTCTTGGTTTGCCACCTGGGGAATTTCTGAAAAGCCATCGTCCGCTCCCATCATAGCACCACTGTTTCATCTTATCTCCCACTCATTTATCCCATTCCCCTTGTCCGGGCATTGGGTTGACCTATTTGCAGGATCGCACCTTGTCTCGTGGGAAGAAGGGGCTAAAGGCCCAGAAGGTAAAAGCAGCTGGTAAAAGACAAAAGCCTAGAAATAAAACCTCGAGATGCTTCGCCCAGGGATCCTCGAGAAGGCAGTAAAAAGCCTCTCAGCAAGAAACAAGAGGGACCCGGAAAATAACAAAACAAGACCTAGTAAGAGGATAGGGGGTCTCATCACGAGCCAACCTATTAGGTCCATGGGTACCTAACAGTATGACATTGCCACCGTCTGGTTACCATGCTAGGGCAGTGACCTTTGCTTGCATGGCCAAGGGAAAAGGGGTCTCATCACGAGCCAACCTTCTCATCTCTGTGAAAGTACTTATGGGTAACGCTGCCAGCTCTGGTCAACATGCCAAGGCAGTGTCCCCTGGTTAGTTCTTAAACAAAAAAAACAAATAAAAGAATAAAACAAGAATAAAGAGAATAAAGGCAAGAATGGGCTTGGAAAAAATGCATCCATGACAGGTACAACTCGGCTTCTACAAAGGCACCCATAGGTGACACTTATGCATCCTTGGCCCTCACTGCACCCACATGTTTGGACATCCCCTAACCACATCACCTCACTTACATGGCTTGGATGAGATCTTTCTGGAAACTCTCCTTTTCTTGTGGACACTAGCCCAATAGGACGCCTTGTCCTTTTCTCCAATCTTGTATTGCAGGTTTTTGTAAAGTCTTTGAGCTATTGACTGATGTATTAGGGGTTTTATGCATATGTTTAATAATATTGATGATGTGATGTGATTGACATTGCTATGATCCCTGTGACTGATGAGCCCATGGAGGGCATAACTTTTGATGTGCAGGACCATGCTCGACAGACAGGTACCATTTGGACCGATACACATGGGGAGATGACCAGTTTGGACCTCCATGGGGCTGAAGAGACCACCAGATGGATGTTGAGACCCCATCAGGGGGTAGAGACAGGACAGAGCTTGATCAGGGGTGTTGCACCTGAGAGGAATAAGACGTTCCACTAGAGACACTCCGGCAGGACTAGACCTAGGGGGAATGACCTCTTTTCAGTGGATTGCTAGCCTTGGAAGGCTTAGGACGTCCCCATCTTCACCATGACGTCATCCAGCTTCATGGATACTTTTGGAGGCAAACTAGGCAACAATGGCACGTGTGGCATGTTGGAGAGGCCCCTGGGGGGCTAATGTTTTGCTCCTAGATGTCTCATTTGCCCTAGAAAGGGCTAGCGCCTCCCTTGAAGGGGATTTTACTCTCTTTTTTGCTTAATTAGGGTTTTTACTTAGCATTTAATGTAAAAACAGTATGATTTTGACATTATGGCCTTGTCGGCCTTTTTATGACCTAAAATGTAAAATTAGGTCATTGATATAGTATATATTGGGGATTTTGATCCTCATTTTATCATCATCTTTCACTCACCACTTGGTGAGGTCTGAAATTTTCGCCCTATTCTAGGGTTTTGGCTGATCTAGTGAGGCGTACTTGTTGAAGGAAGACAATTTTTGGCATTTTATGGTGTTTCTCTTGAAGGAAGGTGTTACAACTAGGGTTTGCATGGTTATTTCTTGATGAATTGTAAGTATTTTTCTGCAAAACTTCTTGAATGAATGGTTGTAGTCTAATTTCTTGCATATGTTATTTATTTTGCTGAATCAAAACCCTAGGTGACAAGCACACAAGTAGGTCCTTGTCTCATGTCCCCCGATAGAGAAATTTTCGGCCATTGAAGGAGAGAAAGAGAGCCTAGCCGTAGCTACACTCCTTGTCTCTCTTTCCCTTTTGCTAGTCGTACCATCTAGAATTCAAGAGGAAGAAGACGTCCCAGGCCTAGGTTATCTACACTTAGGGCCGTTTTTCTTTTAGGGTTTGATGAAAGAGCCTTGTTGTAGCAACAGTCTCCCTCATTAAGCCTTCTTGTCTTGATTTTGTGCTTCATCTGAGCTAGCCGTTTGCCGGGAAGGAGGAGAGAGCACGAGGCCTTGCTTTAGGAACACCGGAGTGAGCCTCTCTCCCCTAGGGTTCCAATTTTGAGGCCCTGCTTTAGCAGCACTTCAAAACTTTTCCCTCTAGTCCTTGAAATCCTGCCTCCTTCAACCTGTGCGTCCTTCACTTATGACTCCATTAAACCCTAAGGCACTGATCTAAGACCTCAAACGTTGAAGTAGAACTTGATCTAAACTCTCTCAAAGCTTTTGAATTGAAACCCTAACTACACTAACCCTAACTCTAGCTAACCCTACTAACCCTTAGTTGCTGATGTCATTATTGGATATTTCATCTTTATTGCAGCAACGTTTTACTTTATGAGCAATTGAATGGTAGTTAAAGGAATTAATTAAGTCAAGTATTGATTTATTGCATTGAATGCCATCTCGTTCTAGTATTTATTGGTGAAGTGACATTATCTTTCAGTGTTATTTTGTAAACATTGACTTAGTCAACATTTACTTTCAAATTGCTTATATTGAATATCAGATAGTCTTTGATATATATGAAGTACTAACCAAAGCCTGCATATATCAGTTTATTGTTGCTTTGTTCTCAGGCAGGGGTTCTACTTGGTTATCTTTGTTGGCTATAAGCCGGACTATCTATTCTGGTGGTGATCTGTGAAGGGGGGAAACTTGTCATTGTCTGATTATCCTTTAGCCTCTTCAAAACCCCAGGTCACCGGGGACGTCTCCCCCGGGCCTCACCTCCCTAAAGAGAAAGAACCTTCCCATCGTGGTGACATTGGGTGGGATAGGTTCCTGTTACGCCAGTTTGGCCCTCTACTTTATAACTTTTCTTCCTAGCTACAAATTGTGCGATGACAGTACCAATAGAAAATTTCTGTAGAAAAATAAGCAAGTAATATTGTTTTAAAAGACCTATTCTAAGGGGTTAGAATGCTAAAACAATTATGGAAATGTACAGAAATGAATTGCAGAAAATTTAGAGCCTAAGGTTGGATGAGAAAGACAAGTTTCCAGATTTGAAACAAGCCTATCAAACCCTTGAAGTGACCTGCAAAAGTTGTGAAGAAAAACTACAAAATAGAGCAAAGGGTGAGTAGATCTATGAGATAATACAAAATATTTTGCACAATCTATGAACTACTCACTAGATCTACAATAAGACTATTATAAATCCACCCAAACAAAATACTTTGCTTGGGATGTCTGCTCTAGATCTGAAAATGAAATGCATACACAACAAAACACAAACAATGTCACCTCTAATACATAAGATGCACCAAGAAGACTCTCAAAACATCATTTGTCCTCCAAAGATTTTCTTTATTGAATAGGAAAAGGTTGCTGCAAATACTTGCAACAAACTTTACACAAGAAACTTGAGCAAATAGGAGAAAGAGAGAAGAATGGGAGAGATTGGGAGAAATTTGAGCATAATAACAGTAGAGAAAGAATAGATGTCAAATGAGGGAGGGGTAGGCATTTTTTTATACCCGGGAGGCAAGAGTGACCCCTCTTGGATGAGCTCCAAGTGTCACTCACCAAGCAAAACTGTCAATCTCAAGAAGGGCGCACTTTTAGGGTTTTGGAGTCTCTTAGGGTTTTGGAAATAAGTGAGGGTGAGGTGGCACCACTTTAGATTTGGTCAAACATTAATTTAGAACCATAGGAGGGCGCCTTAGTGAGCTTAGGTGTTCTCTTTAATTATTTTTTTGAGAATGGTTGAGTTACTCACCAAGGAGGCGCAACTCACTAGGGGGGATGGTTGGTTTAGGCGATGGTAAAGTGTGGGGGGTTAATTTAAGTTAGGAAAAGGTTTTCCTAACTTAGGAAAGGGGTTTAAGAACTTCTCCCACTCTTTCTCTAACCCTTTTTGCTAATATTACAAAACATTGACATTTTGACTTTGTCAATTCAGCAATTAAATTGTTGACTCTAGACTGACTTGGACTCCTCATGGACAATTACCTAGAAAAACTTGTCCAATTGACCTGAAACTTGGTCCACAGGTGTAGGGGTTCGCATTCCATTTCTTTTGAGTACAAATACCCCTATCAAAAATCCCACGGACCTAGTTTTTACATTTTTACATAAAAAATAATTAAAATTACCATTAATTGGGTAATTTTTAAAAAATTAAAAAAACTACTAAGACTTGACAAAATTCTGCCAGACTCTAGGAGATGTCTAGCATGGTCATTTACAATATTCCTAGACCCAAGTCATCCATAGGGCTCGATCATTAGAACGCCTTTCACCACTTTGGAGGATTATTGTGGGAGTGAAAAACTCAGGGTAATTATAAAGGCTGGTTAGGCCAAATTAATTACTTGAGGAAAAAAACACTCGATGAAAGGACTTCTCTAATGATAAAGTCCTAGGAAACTAACCTAAACTATGATCCATGCAGACCCATTACATTATTATCCCACACAGGGGAGCGGAAATTCCAGTTACAAAAAGAAGTGCTGAGGCCAAAAATGCCTTATAGGACCAGTAAGTCTTCAACTTTGTTGCACCATCAGGTACATATCTTCCTGGCACATGGAGTTGACCCCCTAGTCGAAATAGGTGGTCAACACAACCATCTCACCCATGTGCGTTGCTTCCCCCCCACATAGTTTCTCAGATACCCCTCCACCCATTTGTTGACAATCTCTGTCTGTCCTGTTATCGCACGGTTTGTAGGAGTGGTCCAAGAGCTTGAGTCAGGGCTTGAAACCGGCGTAACAGGAGCTTCCCCACCCACTGTCACCTCGATGGGGGGCTCTTTCTATTTAGGAGGGCTAGTCCAAGGGAGACGTCCC
>ML827531.1:12599-23944 GCA_009831015.1 Picea engelmannii | reverse complement strand
GTTATGCTGAATAACCTCAATAATCTTCTGGGTTACACAATTCAGAAATACATGAAGATGAAATATTTAAGAAAGGAAAGGTAGGAAATACATACATAAATGCAGCTATGACCACACACATGAGCATAATTGTAAATAGCAATAGAAATTGAATATGCTCTCATTATTATTATAATCAAAAGAACATGCCAAGAGAATCATAAAAGAGAATCTTACTTTGCTTGTTTGTTGTTAAGCAATTACATTAAGCTCCAGTTTACTATTATTTGAATTTTGGGCAGATTTACATTTTTCGAATGAGTGCAAATATAATAGAATGTAATGAACTATCGATATTCTATTTGTTCATTTCATGAAGTTGAGTGGGAAACCAAGTATTTACTATTAGTTCAAAAAAGGTCAAAATTTTGGAATTCGTCTTAGATTTTCTGGGATTTTGTTATGATCCATTGGATATATTGCTTTCTCTTTTTGAATAGACTTTCAAACTCCCAGTTGATGAATTTCCTCTTAGTTTGAACTTTGGATATGTATCAGTCTTTTAGCTTTAGCTTTTCATGGACATTAGTTTTGCTTCCAATGCCTATAGTTGCTACTGTTCTGTTAGAGTCAATAGAATGCTCACCCTTGTTTCGTCGTCCCATTTGTGACATTCTATTGCAATAAAGATGTTTTCACTATATTAATATCTTCACACTCATTTAGTTCTTGAGAAGTAAGTCAATGGCATGTATCAAACTTGGTTATTATCTGTTTTTATTATTTACATATATGTCAAGTTCATAGACATTGCTAATATTTGGGGGAAAATGTAATATTTCTTTATGTTCTCTAAATGATTTACGGAGGAAAAAAGATGTTGGTAAGAGTGTTTGTGCGAAGGACATCTAGATGACTTTTTGTCTTTTCTATTGGTGCCCAGATAGTAAAATTTAAGGATAAGGAGTCTCATCAAATATTCTTAGAGCCTGAAGGTCGCAATGTTCCAGAGCTTTATGTACAGGTATACATGCTAGCCATATATATTCCTTTACTATCTTATGTTTCTCTAATATCTATGTTTATGGCTCCAATGTGATTTCACGTGGAATTTGTAATTATTGATTTGACAATCATCATCTAAACTTAAAGAATTCAACTCTTCAATTGATTTTTCAAACTGGTTCTGTAGTATCTAACTATTTACAAATATGTCATTAAAGATCTCTTTGACAAGAAGTGGATTCTGATTAAGTTAGCATAGGAAACAATGGATCAAGTTGCTTTTGAAAACCTTATACTTCTTCCTTGTGCTGATGAATCATATTTATCTTCTTCCGTGGTTGCTTGTGATGTATACCCCGGATCCCAATATTGATTCTTTTTTGGTATTGTAATGCAACCTTTCCCTGGTAACTCAACTTTGTGTCATTGGCTTCAGAATTGTTAGCTGCATTTTTGTCTTTTAGTGGTTCTTTATTGTGTTCTGAAGATTTATTATAGAAAATTTCATTAGATTTGTTAGATCCCGCATGTGATCTTTTTTGCAAGGCATCTTTACAATGCTTGTTGTTACACTGTACATCTAAAGTGTTAGTGGTTAATGTGTTTTGTGGATCAACATTGATGACAACATTTTTGCAACATTGATGCAGTCTATAATTTGATTCAAATAATTATTTTCAAAGATAACTCCATACATCACTGAACGTGTTTGTGAGATTCCCATTTCATTGACAACCATTCGGGGGAAATTAAATGTTGTGTTTGGTGCTTTTACTATTGCATGGCTATGTCCATATCTCCCCCATTTTGTAATGAAATTTATATAGAAAAGATGGGTTTTCTCATCCTATGTTTCACTGAGAAGCTATTGGCCCCTGTTATCCCCCAGTTTAGGGATAACTAAGGAGATTATGTCTCGAAGCCCATAGGTCCCAGACATGGAGTACCGAGAGCCAGATCGACTTGAGCATGGCCCTAGAGGGCCCATCTTTTCACTCTTCAGCGCCTCCACTTTGTCAACAGCATCATCCGTCACCTCAGCCTGGTCCTGTAGCAGAAATGGATCTTGCTCCATGAGGTAATGAGTCCGGGTATCATGGTATGTGTCACTCTGATCCTCAAAACCTTTGAATATGTGCATTCAATTCTTTTTGCTTCTAACGGGTGCTTGGATCTTATACCTATCCACTTGACCATATCTGGGGGGGATGACATGATGCCCTAGTAAGCTGGTGCCAATAGGTTTTGAGTTGCCACTGGGGGATTCATGAGAAACCATTGTCCACTCCCACCATACTTACCATTTTCCATCTTTCTCCTGCTCATCCATCCCATTACACTGGTCCGGGCATTGGGTTGGCCAAATATTTAAGGGTTGTAACTTGTACCTTACCTTGAAGAAGGGGCTAAAGGCCCAGAGGGTAAAAATAGCTGGCAAAAGATAGAAGCGAAAGAATGAAACCTTGAGATGCTTCGCCCAGGGATCCCTGAGAAAGCAGTAAAAAGCTTCTTAGCAAGAAACAGAGGGACCCATAAAAATAATAAAAAAACAAGACCTAGTTAGAGGATAGGGGGTCTCATCACGAGCTAGCCTATTAGGTCCATGGGCATGTAGCGGTATGACACTACTAACAGCTGGTCACCACGCCAGGGTAGTGGCTCTTGGTGGCATAGCCAAGAGAAAGGGGGTCTCATCATGAGCCAACCTTATATTTTCGTGAAATGCTTGTGGATAACATTGCCACCACTGGTCACCACGCCAACGCAGTGTCCCCTAACTAGCTTCTTGAAAGAAAAAAGCAATAAGAATAAAGATAAAAGGCATGACTGGGCTTGGAAACATTTGCATCCATGACAGGTGCAACTCACCCTCTACAGAGGTACCCACAGGTAAGCCATACATTTCCCTGCTATCACTGCACCCCTTGCCCAGACATCCCTTAGCCACTTCATCACTCACATGGCTTAGATTTGATCTCTCCCGGAAACATCCCACATCCAGTGAGCATTAGCCCAATAGGACGTCCTAGCGTTTCCTCCAAACTTGGCTTGTAGATTAGTATAATGTCTTTGAGCAATGGTCCAGGTAAAGGGGGTTTTATGCACATGTTTAATAACTTCTTGATGATTAGATGTGATTGGCATTGCTATGATCCCTGTGACTTATGAGCCCATGGAGGTCGTATCTTTTGATGTTTCAGGACCATACGCGACAGACAGGTACCCTTATGGACAGGTACACATGGGGAGATGATTAGTTCGGACCTCCATGGGGATGAAATCCCACTAGATGGATGCTGAGACCCCAGTAGGGGGTAGAGACAGATCAAAGGATTTGCACTGGAGAAAAAGAGGACGTTCCACCAGAGGCAACTTGGCAGACCCGTACCCAGGGGGGTTTTGCCCTTTCCACCAGGACGTAAGCCTGGAAGGCCCATGGCATCATCCAGTGCTTATGGAGGTTTTGGGAGGTAGTTGTGTGCCAAGTGGCAGGTTCCTGATGCCCAAGAAGGCCTAACGTTTTTCTTCAGGAAGCCAACGTTGCCCTAAAAAGGGCCTAACATCACCTTAAAAGGGCATGACATCATCATTTATGCTTGATTTAGGGTTTTAATTATGACATTTAATGTAAAACAATATTTTGATGTAAATTTGGGCATGTCGGCCTTTTTTGACCTAAAGTAAAATTAAAGGTCATTAGTATGGTATAAGTAGAGAGCTAAAACTCTCTTTTTTCTCATCATCTTTCACTCACACTTGTGTGAGGTCTGAAATTTGCGGCCCTCATTAGGGTTTTGGACTGAAATTTTGGTGCGCAATTGTTGAAGGAGAGCTATTTTTGGTGAAATTGGCATTTTTCTTGGTGGAAAGTCTACAACTAGGGTTTTCTTTGATGATACCTGGTGAATGTGAGTAAAATTCTGCAATTCTTCTCTTACTTGAATGGTTATGGTGTTTTACTTTACATTTTGTTAATTATTGAAATTGCTAGCTCAAACCCTAGGGATCAAGCACATGTTATTGTCCTTGTTCCAATTGCTATCTACCTACTAGATTGTGCCAAGGAGCCATTTTTCTTGAAGCCATTGCTAGGGAAAGAAGGTCGTTAGCCTTGGGGACTTAGCAGATCAGCCTTGGTAACTATGTAGGGGGACAACAACGCACGTGGGTAAAGTGGCTTCAGATGGGCGAGTACTGTTATAACACGACATATCAAATGTCCATCAGGATGTCACCATTCAGAGCACTGTATGGGTACAATGCACCATCATTTTTGGAGATAGTATTTAGGGACATTAGGGCTCCCTGAGCCAAAGAGTGGATAGAGGAGAGTTAGGAGATTCTTAAAATCTTGAAGGAAAACCTACAGGCAACGCAAAATCAACAGAAAATGTATGCAAACCGATAGAGAGTAGAGCGCAACTTCGAGGTGGGGGATTTGGTATTTATGAGATTACAACCATACAGACAATCCTCTCTTAAAAAGAGCGGAGCAAAAAAATTGTAGCCCAGATTCTATGGACCTTATCAGGCATCCAGAAAATTGGCGAGGTGGCCTACGAGTTAGAGCTACCAGAGGGCAGTAAGATCCACAACCTGTTCCACGTTTCTTGCCTCAAGAAGGCGGTGGGACAACAGGTTACTACTTTAGAGGAGCTAGCACCATTGGATGAGGAGGGCTAGTTGGAGTTGGTACCGGAGGAGGTTTTGGAGTATAGGGAGTGCAGATTGAGGAGTCAGACTATCAGGGAATGCCTAATCAGATGGAGGGGACTTCATGTTGAGGATTCTACATGGGAGGGGGATTAGATTCTATAACACCCTAGCTTGATGTTGCTTGAGGACAAGAAATCTTGGGAAGGGAGGACTGTAATGTCCCGTTCCTGGTGATGATTCCAGGAGGAGCGACTAAGTAGCCTATATTGGTTCCCGTAGGCTATAGTCGGAGGAAAAGGGGACACAAGAATTATTTAATGTCAAATACAGGAAAAGCCCAAGTGAAAATGACATTGAGTAATTAAAAAGGGGTAAAAAGGGTGTTTAAGTGACTTAAGTGAATATTAAATTAGAACCTAGGGAAAAAGTCACTTAATGAATAAAGTCAACGAAGAATTAGAAGAGGTGGGATATAAAAGGATAAAAGTTGACTTTTTGGTTCATTAAGGAGTTTGTGAATTGGAAAATAGAACCTAGAGAGGAGTCAGGCGACTTCATTCATGTTTTGTGGATTTCTAGATGAAACCACCACCATTGACAGAGTTCGGTGTTGAGAGATACACCCTAGTTTTCTGGGAGGATCACACAAATCCTTCATTGAGTTACAGTTACAGGATACAAAATTAGAGAGAGAGACAACGCAAGTCAGGGCGTAGATACCCAGTTGCAGTGTGAGGTTTTCTTGGAGGATTTAGCAGCAGAAGAGGGTTGCTAGGCCAAATCAGTCAGGGTGATCCAGATTCCTTCAAACCCATTTGAGAGGAGACCAAGACGCTTCATTTGTAATGTCCCATTCTCCCTAGGCAGTTAGAATACCGTGGTGGTTTACACAGTTTCCTGTAAACCATTCGACGGATGAGTTAGGGAAATGATATTGGTAAAGTCACTTTCGAATTATAAAGTGAAAACTTAGGAAAAGTGAGTTTATTAATATTAAACCCCTCTTTGAGGGTACTTCTCTCCAATTATTAATTAAATGAATATTTTAATGGAGAAAAAGAAAAGTGAAAGAATAAAAGGACGGTTGAGAGTTGGAAAAGGGATTATTGACTATTCATTTAAAAAATTGAATTTTGGGAAGAGGAGCTCGGAGAGCTAGCGAGGGTTTCAGCTGGAAACCCATTTCGGTGCTCGGATTCGGCAGTGAAACTTATCTGCCCTAGCCCTGAGATTGGAGAAGCCATTCTGGTTTTTCATTTGCAGAGATTGGTATTGTGATTCGAGGAGATTCATCAGAGAAGAACTCCATCTTCAGATTCGGGAAGAGAGGACGTATTCCTTTTGGCACATGTGAAGGGATTGGGCGCTTCCTTTGAGCTGGGTGCACTCTTCATTTAATTGCTGGGCGTTTTTCATTGAGGCTGGGTCCTTCACTTCCCAAGGTGAGGCTATTTGCTGAGCGTGGTCTTTCATTTGTGATCCCTGCTGGTCAGCATTCTGTAGCTGCGTGTTTCCCTTTGGCTGGCCGTGTCTCTCTTTCTCAAGGGCTGCGTGTTCCTCCTATGCTGCGTGGAATGACAAGGGGAGGCTGATGTGGGTCGATCTCCATTAGATGGCTGTCCATTGCAGAGTGTGAGGCGCATTGCTGAGTAGGGACTGTTAGAACCACTCAAATCAGACAACAGTGTAATCATTACATGGATTTTCCTCTCTTAGCAACACGTGTGGGCAGTTTTGGACAATTTTCCTCATGGCTGTGTGTGGATTGAGGGTCTAAGTTTGATACCTCAGTCATCCTCTTCACTTTTGAGAGGTATTTCTGCTTCTTTTTTATTGTCTTCAGTTCAGCATTATTAATCAATAAAATCAGCCAAAGTATGGTCAGTGTGTTCAATTAAATGTGACTGTTTTAACTTTTTACCATTATTTTTATGGGTTTTATTTAATGTCAAAACAACATGTTATGCATCTCATTGGGGAGGTATAAGGGGTCAGAAAACCAATAAAACAGCAAGCAAAACAATGAAATATATTGCAGTCCATTAGAATTTCACCTTCAGCAAACATTTACAGTAGTATGCAAAGTGTTTGATGAAAGTCCAACACCAGAACAGAAGGCTTCCTTCAACTTTTGCAACCAAGAATATTTCATCATTTGAGACAGTTATCATCAATTTCTGATAGGTAAAACTCCCAGGGCGCACCAGTGTAGCAATTTCCAGTGCGTGAGGGTTCCAACAACTATCCGAGGCTCCGATAGTGTATCAGAGAGCCAACAACATTACCTTTGAGGAAGGGCGAGTGTGCTAGAGAGCAGGGCGACCCTTCAGAGACAGGTCTCAGCCCATTCTGATGAGTATTGCCACCAGGGCGAACTTTCCAGTCATTCCCAAAAGTTGTGCATCGTATTTTTGAGTGCATGCAGCTTATTCTTCCGTGCATGCAGTGGATCAACCCAACAGATCTCAGATCCATCCATTTAGATGCATTATCGGTATTTATCAGTATATTGCTTTGTATTCCAGTAAGATCTCCATCTATAAAGATCTAGCTGATGAGTTTTGCTTGAGTTTCCCGCATTTTATCTTATATTGTCCTTCATTTTGCTTAATAAAATCATTGAGTTGGTTATGGTTCCACAAATATTTGCATACACTGTATTAAACATTTAAACACAACAAAATGCATCCATAAACCTTTGAAATTCAATCAGAAACCCCCAGCGTATCAGATCTACAGTCGAAACACTAGTTATTAGCAGTTTATATCTAGATCTAGGATCCAGGATATTACATGGCTATTATACAGTCTACTTGCTACTTTGATTCTTTGAGGTCACCAGGGAAGCCTCCCTTGTGGTTGACCTCTTCCATCACTAAAATGTGGGAAGTTCTTACTAAGGTGTCAGTGGTAGGATATTCTGTAGTTACGCAAGATTTGAGGACTTAATCCTGCGATAACAAGACCTAAAATTCAATGAGGTTGGAACCACTCTCAAACATCCTGAAATAATTAATGGTAATGTTAAAAATTTAAGTAAAAGGATGAAATTTAATTACTAGGGTGGGTGAAATGGAGGGGTGGTGGACCTCCTTTGCTCTCGAAACCCTCTCGTCCTTGTCCTTAGCTAAAGAAAAACTGCTCTCTTTCTCCTTCGCTCTCCAAACCCTCTTTTTGTTTGCAAAATGACAAAAAAACCTAAGTTTTTGGCTTTATTTCTAGGCTTGTCCGTGTCTTGGCGAGTTTTCCAATCATCTCGAGATATTTACAAAAATGTCGCGATATTATCGCCGATTGAAAACATCGTGATAAAATCAGGCGATAATATCGCCGACCCTTAAAATGGTGATAATATCGTGATGTCGGCGATATTATCGCAATGTTGGTAACACTGATGAAGGTATAGAACTTTTTGGGATACATGTAACAACCACTTCCAAAAGATAGGACAAGAGAAGGAATCTAGATGGAAAGTGTCAAGTATGGAAGGGAATGGTATGTTACTCCTATTAAGGCCTCCCAGTAGTACCCTTGTTCCCCACGAGTGACAACACTTGACTAGGACACATAGGATGGCCACCAAGGTGAAACAAGGAAAAAAGGATAATTTCGAAGCATCATGATCCATTATCTGACTTCAACTCATGATCCTCACCTAAATGCCTAATGCATTAAATGTAACAATTTGTATGAAACATTGACTAATGCAGCTCATGTGTGTTGGACCACCGTCATTGGATGATCTTGCTGATCAAGTGAATGAGCTGAGCAGTGAAGAGGGAGAGGGATCTGAGGGGCTGCTGTTTGAGTTATCCCTAGGTGAGAGGGGCTAACAGGTCCCATGCCCCTCTTGGGCACTTAGGTGGGCCCAAAAACTTCCAAAAAAGTGGCCAAAATGTTACTGCAAATGGCCGGAATGGCTTGGAAACATTGCCGGCCATATTGTATGGAATTTCCAGATTTGGAAATGCCATATGGTATGGCGAGTGGTGTTTCCAAGCCGTTTATACCTATTTTCGCGTTTCCGGACATTTCGGGTACTAGAATGTGGCCCAAGTAGGCGTTTCATGCAACTTAGGTTTAGAATAATGACAACTCTCAAATAGATATGTATACATGTATGTGTTCCTATGTGTATTGATCATCATGCAGAGTGTATATTTAATGTTAAATGTTAGTAACATGTGTCCTAAATGCCTCTTCTTCTTTTCCATTTAAAACAGTCTTTACCTGTTTTCCCATACACTATATCGAAAAAATTTCTATGAGAAAACCTCACATCTAGAACTAGTTCAGTTATAGGCAACTTAATAATTAATTAGCTAAATTAAAACTAGAAACTGTTTTTTTCTAAGCAATATATAAGTGGTTCTAAACATACTAGTTTGTTGTTATAATTGTTATTGTAATCTATGTGCTGTGGTTTCCTTCTTGAACAGGGTTTTTCTACAGGCTTGCCAGAGAGACTTCAATTGCCATTGTTGAGAACATTACCTGGTCTTGAAAACTGTTTGATGTTGAGGCCTGCCTATGCTGTAGAGTATGATTACTTGCCTGCACATCAATGCCTTCGAACTCTTATGACAAAAAAGATAGAAGGTCTCTTTTTTTCAGGTCAGATAAATGGGACCACTGGTTATGAAGAAGCTGCAGCTCAAGTAACGATTCCCTATACAATGCCTAGTACTTACTGTCATTATTTTCCCTTTTGCAACTCTTATCCACTGTATGAATCTGTTGTTGGAGGTCAACTGGATGTTGTTCTTTCTTGTCATTCTCTATAAGAATAAAATGCAAAATAGATAGGCTGCCTCCATATTGCTAAGAAACCATTTATTTATTGGTATTATGCACACTCTAGTTTGTCTCTTCATGATCTGAAGTTCAAATAGCATAACAAGTCAAAGTATGTAGTCTAAAGCACAGATATAGAGGTTAGAATTCCATCAAATTTTGACGTCATCCTGATGGTTACTGACATATTCAATTTGTGAATTGTATTTTCAACATTTGTGATTTTGTAGGGTTTGATAGCAGGGATCAATGCTGCAAGGTTTTCTTCTGGAAAACCACTTATTGTCCTTGAGAGGGAAAGCAGCTATATTGGAACTTTGATTGATGATCTTGTGACAAAGGATCTTCGAGAACCATATCGTATGCTGACAAGGTACTGAAGTGATCAGTTTTGTGTGCGTTAGCAAACTATGTCTTCATAAATAAAGTTTAGTTATTGTGCTGTCACATAACTAATCTTTGCTGCTTTTGATTTATTATATTGAACTACTACTTCTCAAATTTAGGAGAGCATGAAAGTGAGGATGGCAATACTTACAGATAAAATGCCCTTTAAAAATATTGCTTTCTTGTATGTTGCTGATGGAGCTTAATATATAATCACTAGAAATTCGAAATTAGGGATGACCTGTTCTAGAAGAAACAAAATATGCTAAGTTATTGTAATATCCCTTGCTAATGGTGGTATGAATTACTACTTGCTGCTGTCCAGTTTTAATGGTTTTCTTGGTTGAGGAAATTCGTCAAACACTTGACACACCATGTACAATCGCCCTTATAACTGCTGTTATGTTTGATACCTGGTTGCTGATGGGTTTAATACTAATTTGGGTCATGTATTTTGTGAAATAGTTTGCTGCCACACCTATCTCCACTGTAGAAACCACCCCCTAATGACTGTTGTAGCTTATTTCTGATATGGGACTTTTGTCATACACTTTGAAGACGTATTCCCAACCTCCCTTTTAACTTCTATTTTCTGTTGTTGTCAATGGCTTATTGTTTTCGGTTGCTCATTTAGTTTCATAGATGAATGATGTTTCCATGTCACTCATAAGTTCCATATTCAATGATTTATTACAGCAAAGATTATAAGGCAATATCCAGAAATAACATACACAGAAGAGCAATGAGAGCAATGAGAGCAATGAGATGTCACACAAAATTCTGATTTATTGTAATAATCTGACCTGTTACAGGAATGATTGATTTCGAGGCTCATATCGTCCTCTTCTAAGAAGTAATGGTTTCCTCAATATCAAAACTCGGCTCTCGGAAAATGCAGTCCACTCCAGCAAAGAATGCAGACTTTCTGTATTTGTTTTCTGAGCTTGATGCAGAACTGGGCAACAATAGGAATCCTGTAGTGGTTTATCCCCTCTTTAAACCCCTTGCAATAGCTTCTGTAGCACTACACAATTCCTTGGCATTTCCTCAATCTCCCACTCTAATAATATGCCCTCTACAATCAAGTGCGCCTTTCTTAGAGGGCAAATGCACCCTCCTCTAATCCTGTGTGCTCTGCATGAGATATTTAGCCTTTAAATGGAGAATAAGGGCCCAGAACTCGGCCCCTGCCTTCAATAATTCGCCCAGCTAATAAATAAACATTCTCTCAGCCCAAAATTCACCCCAACAGTGAGGTATTCGTCCCCCAATGAAAGAGAACGACCCAGCACTTCATAAACTCGCCTAACAGTAATGGAATGTGCCCAGAATAACGAGATTCGACCCCAACAAGGATTTCTCAACCTTCTTCAAGCAAGTCGCCCTCTATAAACCCCAAACTCTGCCGCTACCTCTGAAAATGCAGTCACCCATGAAGAAAACTCAGCTACTGAATGTAAATCTGCTAACGATGAAGCACGATGAAGAAATCAGAGTGATCTCTTCCCACAAAATGACTACCT
>ML827530.1:120863-136764 GCA_009831015.1 Picea engelmannii | reverse complement strand
ATATGGATCTATTAGATGTATATGCTGTGAAATGTTTAGGCAGTTTCTTTAGATCTGAAAACTGGTTATTATATAGATCTGCTATTGCTTGTTAAAGAGTTGTTCTTTACTGTCTATGATCTGATCTATTTCTCCTATGTGTTATGAGTTGATTCTCTAAATCTTCTACTATCTGTTATAGATCTATCTATATGCTGTTTAAGTTCCAGATCTAAGTTGATTTAGCTTTGAAAATTAAAAGGAGACTACTGTTCTGCAATTTTACCCTAAAATCTAACAGATGACACACTAAGTGGATTGAGACTTAGTCCACGTTTGCAAGTGTGTAAGGACGGCAACAAAAAGAAAGAGACGAAAGTCTATTTCCTTTCTTCCACGTGACTATGTAGCCCCTCATTGGATTGATTGGTCACCTCTTGCAATTCTCCTATAGGAACCCTTGTCAAAGTGCAATTAAAATAATTTTTTGCCAAGAAAAACAAGCATTATAGTAGACAATCCACAATGACACAAGAGAATTGAGTTCCAAAATATGGCATTATGATCTCACAAAATTTCAACAACAAAAAAATGAGAGGAGGGGCTAGCCTTATATAGTTTTTATTGTAACAATTAGTTTCTACCTCCTGTTGACCACCTATTTTGACTAGGTGGTCAACGTCGTGTGCCATGAAGATATGTACCTAGTGGTACAACCAGTTTGAAGACTTTTGGCTCAGCAGGGCAAATTTTACCCTCGGCACGCCTTTCTATGTACTCGAAATGCCCGCTCCCCTGCGTGGGATAATAATGTAATATGCTAGCATGAGTCAATTTTTGTCTAGTTACCTAGGAATTTATCATTAGGGAAGTCATTTCATCGAGTGTTTTTTTTCCTTAGGTAATTAATTTTGCTTAACTGCAATTTTAATTATCCTTGAGTTTTTCACTCACATAAATTCTCCAAAGTGGTGAAAGGTGTCCTAATGATCGAGCCCAATGGATGACTAAGGTTTGGAAGTGTTGTAAATGACCATACTAGACATCTCCTAGAGTTTTGTGGAATTCTGTTAAGTTTTGATAGGATTTTTTAAATAATTAAAATTCCTGTAAACTGGGAATTTTTAATTATTTTTGATGTAAAATGTAAAAAAGTAGTCCTTGGGGATTTTGTATAGGGGTATGAGTACTCTGGATATCATCAGATCCGCATTCGAGAGCAGGATATAGAGAAGACGGCATTCAAATGCCACTTTGGTCATTTGAGTTTTTGGTTATGCCATTTGGGCTAACTAATGCACCAACTACATTTCAGTCTTGCATGAACCATATTTTCAAGGATCACTTGAGGAAATTAGTATTGGTATTCTTTGACGACATCTTGGTCTACAGCAAGACATGGCAGGAGCACCCGAGGCACTTGGATGAGGTACTCAACATCATGGAGTCCCAGTCACTATATGCCAAGGAGTCAAAGTGTGAGTTTGGCATTGGGCCACATTATGATCACATGAAGGAAGTCATGGGCACGTGCCCAGTTTTAGCAGTTCCAGACTTCACGTTGTCGTTTGAATTGGAGTGTGATGCATCAGGAGAGGGGATCGAAGCAGTGTTGATGGAGGGAGGACACCCCATTATGTTTGAGAGCAGGAAGCTTAGTCAGCCCGAGAAGCTGTACTCGATCTATGACAAGGAAATGCTTGCAATCATGCATGCCTTGACCAAATTCAGACAGTACTTGGTGGGAAACAAATTTGTGGTCAAGACAGACCATAACAGCTTGAAGTATTTCCTTGAGCAAAAGAATCTCAATGAGCGTTAGCAGAAGTGGGTGACAAAGGTCCACGCCTTTGATTTTGACATAGAGTGTGTCAAGGGTAAGAAGAACATTATGGCAGATGCATTGTCTAGGAGACCAGCAGCTTGTTCCCTTATGGATATTTCAGCAGATTGGAAATCCCACTTGTTAGTGGAATATTCCAAGAACAAGTTCGCTTGTGAGATTTTGGATGGGCAGGTACTGAACAACAGGTACAGACTCATTGACGACGTCATCTTCTACAAAGACCTAGTCTATCTAGTGCCAAGATCGGGTCTCGGGAAGAAGATTTTGGCTGCAGTACATGACTCCCCACTAGCAGGCCATCAGGGATTTTTCAAAACCTACAGGCAGGTCAGAGAGAGATTCTCTTGGGAAGGGTCTCAAACAGGATGTGATGAGACATATCAGTGAGTGCGTGACTTGTCAGCAAAACAAGTCAGAGCAGACTCTTCCAATACGGTTACTTCAGCCACTTCCCATTCCAGAGCAGAAATGGGAAAGCATCTCCATGGACTTCATTACAGGCCTTCCCAAGGTTCAGGGTAAGGATTGTATCTATGTGGTGGTCGACAGATTGACCAAGTTTGCACATTTCTATGCCATTCTGACAAATTACAGCAAAGTACAGGTGGCAGAGCTATTCTTCAAAGAGGTTTTCAGACTTCATGGGTTGCCACAAAACATCGTCAGTGACAGGGATAGTCAGTTTATCGGCACGTTTTGGAGGGAGCTATTCAGATACGTGGGGATAGAGTTGACACCCAGCACCAGTTACCACCCTCAAACTGATGGACAGATAGAGATAGTCAACAAGTGGGTTGAGGGTTACTTGAGGAACTATGTGAGCGAACAGCAGAGAGCATGGGTGTGGTGGCTACATCTAGGAGAGCACTGTTACAACACCACCTTCCACATGTCCATCGGCATGACCCCCTTCCGAGCATTATATGGGTAGGATGCTCCCACTTTGATTGACTTGGTTTTCGGAGATAGTCGGGCTCCCAAAGCCAAAGACTGGATCATAGAGAGTCAAGAGATTCTCAAAGTACTCAAAGAGAATCTACAGACGGCACAAAATCAGCAGAAGATGAGTACAAAAAGACACAATATAAATCGTAGCTTCGAGGTTGGGGATTTGGTATTCCTGAGGCTATAACATTATAGGCAGTCATCTTTGAAGAAGAGTGGGGCGGAAAAGCTCAAGCCCAGGTTCTATGGGCCTTACAGGATCATACGCAGGGTAGGCGAAGTTGCCTACGAGTTAGAGCTTCCAGATGGGAGTCGGATTCACAATGTGTTCCACGTTTCTTATCTCAAGAAAGTCCTGGGACAATTCATCAACACTTCAAAGGAGCTTCCACCTTTGGATAAGAAGGGGCAACTAGAGTTGGTTCCGGAGGAGGTACTGGAGTTCCGAGAGCGAAGATTGAGGAGCAAGGTCATCAGAGTGTGTTTGATCAGATGGAGAGGGCTTCCAGTGGAGGATGCTACTTGGGAGAGTGAGCAGGTTTTGCAGCACCCTGGATTGGTATTGCTTGAGGACAAGCAATCTTGGGAAGGGAGGACTGTAATGTCCCTTTCCAAGTAGGAGCTCCAAAGAGGAGGGCTCGGTAGTCTAAACATCCCCGTTAGACTATAGCCAGGGAGATTCAGAGGAAAACAAGGTCACTTGATGCTACTTTACTAGAGAATGTTATAATTTGAAAGTGACATTAAGTGAAAAGTGGGTAAAAGCACCTTTAAGTGATTTTGAGCTAAAAATAAAAGTCAACAACGAATTAGGGTTTTGGAGTATATGAGGAGAAGCGACCTAATTCCTCATTATGCAAATTTTATGATTTGAGAGTGAGCTCTGAGGCGACTTCACAGGTTCATGTGAATCAGTGACTTTGTGGATTCCAGGAGGAATACACCCAAAGGTTGATTTCGGTGTTGAGAAACACACCCTAGTCATCGGGGAGATCATACAAATATTCCATTGATCTTTAGCAACAGTTACACAGGTTGCAGCAACAAGGGCGCACTTATTTAGGGTGAGGGCGCAGCTTCTAAGGAGACTTAGAGATTCGACTTGTGCCAGCCAAGGAGAATCCAATGATTCCCTTTCGACCTAGTTGAGAGGAAGGTAGGGCGCATCTATTGACTGGTTTCTCGTCAGATTCTGACAGAGAAATCATCTTGGGCACATCAATCAGCCAGTGAGTGTGCGACAGTTTGGGAGGATACATTTAGGGTTCCCAAGAGATCACCAGATCACACCCAGGGAAACCTTTCCGACCCATTACAAAGGATCATAGGGCGCTCATTTTGAGACTATTACAGCCAGATTCCGATGGTGGAATCTCTAAGGCACAGTTGTTGGCAGCAATTGGGGCACATTCCCCCAGGGCGATCCATCCAGGGTCCGTACAAATTTGCAGAGGGTCGATCTTCAGTTGGACAGACACAAAGAGTGTGCATGAGCTCAGGGCGCATTGTTTGAGACAGATTCCAGGAAGATCCGAGGAGTTTAGCCACCAAGGCGAACTTTCCAGTCTTGTAGCAGTTGTTGTATGAGTTGTCATAGAATGCAGCAGATCCTATAGCTCATTCATTGATCCAGCGGCCTTCTTCTATTTTTGGTTATCATTGTTTCAGTTTGCTTATTGTATTCTGGCTAAGACCCTTTTGTCTCTGATCTAGCCGAGAGATGTATTTCATTTAGCCACATGCGACATTGTACCCAGTCATTTTCATAATACATTGTTGCAATTGTTCTGTGTCTATCTTTTGCGTACTTGCTTATATATTGTTAAACAATTGTAATCACATGCAAAATCACACGCATATTAAAACCAATCACTAAACGCATCCAAAAACCCAAAGTGTATCAGTTCTGGCAGCAAATAATCGCCAGTAGAGGCAAATATTTCGATCTGTGGAATTAGGGATATTACAGAGTCCACTACAAAATCATCCACTATGGTTTACATGGCTTTTGACTTGCATCTTTGGGCTTACAATGGTGTAGCCAAGTGAAAATATAGTGTACCTCTTGGAGAGGTAATAGGGTTGAGGCGTGCCAAGAGGCACGCTTGTCAAAATTGTCCTGATGATGTTTGTCAAGAATACAACCAGCACAAACACCATCTCTGCAAGAAACAAGGGGAAAACCAGTCACCATATGTTGATTACATAGTTGTTGCAATGAGCGATAGTTTAGATGACCAAACCACTCATGCCAAAGTTTCCTCAAGTCATTGCTATGAGCAACAAACACTGATGGAAAAGATGATGACCCAAAGTTGTTAAACTTGTACAACCTGGTAATAACATCAGCAATTCCATATGCGAGAACATGCTTAGGATCTTTTAGATCCTTGATAACAACTTGGTGAGGTGAAAACTCTATTGTTTTACCTTCACCTCAATAAGTGATTTGATATACTGATAGAAGGTTGCAGGAAAGACTTGGAACACATAATACATCATTGAAATGACCATTATCTACATGAACTGTTCCATACCCTACAACACTAAGAGATCTATCATCATTGTTATCCACCAAGTTTGTAATGTTCCCAAACCAAGATGCAAGGAACATCACAGTTTTGGGTGTATTTTTAAAACTTTTCTGGTTGTGGCATTTCGTCAAATACTTTGTTGATCTACTTGTTTACATGTGTTTACTTGCAGGATGGCCTCTTGATGTCGGCCTTAGGGTTTTAGTTGATGATTTATATGTGTGTTGCAGCAATAAACAAGAAGATACAATCATGGAACATACCTCAACCATATGCAAGATCAATAAGATGATAGACAAGCCAAAACACTGCAAATCTGATTTTATTCATAATAATAGAAGAACCTGCTACAATGAAGATGTTGATCTGGAATGCTCAACAGATGGCTAAGAAGATAGACAATAGAAGTTGCTACAAAATGCTCCCACAAGAAGACTACAATAAGCCTCCGAAGGCCGAATACTCACTGAAGACCAATGCAAGAGTAGATCTGGGCCGTAAGAAATGTTAAACCCCCAAGCTGGAAGATGTCACACGCCCTACTGAAACCCTGAAGACACTCAATAATTCGACCCTACTGTCAAAGACCTCCAAATGCTACGTTGAAGATGTTGAACTGTAGATCGGGATGAGTAGAATCCCCTCCTGAAATCTCAAGCCAAAATACCAAGGGAAACTCCTCCAAATGTTGAATCCTCCAATGGAGCTGCGCCCTCCCAAAACTGTCAAACCCTATAATTTCGGCCCTGATGAAGGAAGCCTCCAAATGCTATGCTGAAGATGTCGAACTGTAGATCGGGATGAGTAGAATCCCCTCCTGAAATCTCAAACCAAAATACCAAGGGAAACTCCTCCAAATGTTGATTCCTCCAATGGAGTTGCGCCCTCCTAAAACTGTCAAACCCTATAATTTCGGCCCTGATGAAGGAGGCCTCCAAATGCCCTGAAACTTGCTAGAAAGATAGATCGGGACACTGCAAGTCACTATATGAAGTCTCAGGGTCAGATCTAAAGTATAACCCCTCCAAACTGAATAGATCTTAATCTCCAAAATGTCCACCTTCTCTCCAATTCGTCCCAATGCTCTAGGAAATAATCTGTACCATAGAACTCTCTCAAGAGGCACTAGAAATCATGGCCAAGGCCCTACAAGTAAAACCCCGGTGCTCAAATCTCCAAGGGATCCCTCAAACTCCTGCAACGAACCTTCCTTCAATAAATGGTGCGCCCCCCTTGCTGGAAACCCCCAATGGTGCGCCCTCTTTCTCTTCCTGTGCCTGTGGCTGGTGTAGAACCCTTCTGCACTAAGTAGATCTGGAACTAGAATGGTGTGGGAGAGTATTGTATCTCCGAGACCAAGCTTAGGACAAGCTAGGTGGAATCTTTCACCACTGAATCGTCCTCTAGGGTTTGTTAAGTCAAAACCCTCAAAACCCCCAAGAGATGGGCCCTTTAGCTAGAGGCCAGATATCAAAATGATAGACATACAAGAATGAATGAGTAGAGGCCCTTACCTTTCCTTTATACTCTTTTTGCTCACCTTGTCCCTCCAAAGTGACTTTGTTTTTATGAATATTTAATTAATTAATTAATTAACCTTTTTACCTCTGAAAAGCGCCTTATTTCTTCTTGTGGCTTCCCTGGCCACTGAAAGTCACTTCTCACCATCCCATCCTGTAGTGTTGCTCCTCCCGATTCCAATGAGCTATTACACTGGGAGGTTCCTCCAAGTAATGTGCTCAAAATGACCTCTTTAGTGAATTTAATTAACTTATAGCTCAAAATACTCAAAATCATAGAAATCGTCGAAATGCAAGGAAACCAAAGCCAACCTGTGCGGAATGGATCATAATGATGAAATGGGATGAGCGATGCAAGCCGGACCCCAAAATGCCTCTCAATAATCCCTGTACTCGCTATAACATCCATCTGGCTACTCTGGTCATCATAAACCTCTGCAATGTAATGATGTCCCAAAGTGGGGACATTACAAAGTTGCACTAGGATGGACTTCCAGCGAGCCGCCAAAAATTGAACAATTCCTTGTTCAAAATTCAAAGTTCTGAAGTTCAGTCGATCTATCAGACCAAACTTTTTCCACATTTTCCATACCCTCCAGGGAATTGTAATAAGAGATGTTGCATGATGAACTTTGTAAAAGGTCTTAGCCACCTTAGACTTAGGCATGAGTTGTTACTCTGGAGTGTTTATTTTTACTTGTTAATTATATTTTGTTGTCTAAACAATTTATAATTTTCGAGTTTTTTAACTCAATTTCTCCAAAGCTGAAGTATATACTCGTGGTTAGGCCTTAGCATGGATCTAAGACTAGTGTCTAATGTATATTACCATGCTAAACATCCTCCTAAATTTTTATGGAAATGTGTTAAGTCCCCCTTAGGATTTTTTTTATTTTTCAGTTAATTAAAAATTTCCGTAAAACATTTTTTAATTGTAAATTAAAGTTGTAATAAAAAAGTGGTACTAGGAGACTTTGTATGCCTTGGGGATGCTCATTTTTGGACCTAGAGCACCCACATTACTTAAGTACCCACTTTGGTGAGTAAAATTAGTGATTTTAATCACTAAAAAGTTAATTTTCCTCACAAAACCCAAAAAAGACAAAAAATCAGAAAAAATCAGCAAACCTACTTTTTGGGGAACATGTATGGGACATGTTTTGAGTTGACTCTACCCTTCTTTGAGTTAACAAAGGCTGATTGACACATGTGGAAGCTTAATAGGAGATTAAAGCACATGTTTTATTGAGTTTTGGAGTGTGGGCCAAGAAGAGGTGTGCCCTCCTTGAGAGAGGTAGCGCACCCATGTGAGAGCTCACCAAACTTTGGGAGGTGGCAACTCCTTGTCCCACCTAACTTCTTATGTGGCGGATTGTGGGAGCTTTGAGGAAGGTAGCAGCCCTTTCTATCACACTTGGCAAGCCTTTCCTCTCCAAGTGGTGCACCCCTCTTCTCCAAGTGGTGCGCCCTACTCTTCTTGGCATCCTCTTCCCTCTCTATATAATAAAGCATCCTCTCATTTGCAAACTAGTTGGAGCTAGTGAATGATTGCATTTGTAAGCTATTGTATCATCATTGTGAATTGGAATAAAAGGCTTTGGAGGTAACATTATTGTGTCAATTTCATGTGTGGAGCATCTATGTCAATGTGTTAATTTGTGAGGTAAATTTGCAATTTTGATTTTCTTGTTTCAATTTTTAGTAAGTGGTCTTCTAGTGGAGCTATCTCCAAGTAGGATAAGATTAGAAAAGCTTGCTTGCTTAATAATCTTATTGCTTATGTACATCGGAAATTTTTATAATACATATCCATTTTGCTTAATGTGTATGTCTTTATGAAGCATTCTATGTAGATAGCACCGTTCTACTAATTTTTGTTGGCAAGAGATCTACAAGTGTTGCAGGTTCTCACACTTGAAGAGGAGATTGGGCTTGCTTGCACCTATCTTTGTCTTCAAGATCTAAGAAAGACATAGTCCCTCTTTGATCCATCAACAAGACTCCATTTCCCAAGTTTCCAAGAAGATCAAAGCAATTTCTCTCCTCTCTTTCTCACTCTATTAATCTTTTGTTTTTGGCTACTCATTTCAAGTACATATATAGTAAAGGTTGCTGATTTAAAAGTTGAATACATTCAATACTTCGTATGTTTAAAGAGCAAGTAGATTAGAGCAAGGTTTTATTTGTAAATCTAGCTTGCTAGTGGCTATCTTAGTTTCATTTCAAAGAAACCTTTTAAAGGAAAAAGATAGTTGCTTTCTCTAAGAACTTAATTTAATTATTTGGCAATTTAGTGCTTGCATTTTGCTTCCTTAAAACAGCAGCAAAAGATCCCAAGGAAGTAAGCTTTCTAGCTTGATTCCTTGGTTCCATTTTGTAATTTTTCAATAAATTTATTTAGGAAAATTTTGGGGCTTTATTACTAACATCCCAAGACACCTTTAAAGTGTTTTGGGGCATATTATATCTTGGTTTGATTGTTGTTTTGTACAGGTCTATGCAAAAACAAAGGGATACGTTGTCCAAATCTTGAAGATTTGAAGTTTCCAAGACCCCCCAAAGTTACCTTATATCTTTGAAAATGTTGTAAAAGTGTAATTTTTCATTTTTGATCCATTTATAAGAATCTTTATCTCTGTTTTAAAGAGATCCAAAATCTCTTCAAGAGACAATTGTAACCGATTTAATAAAATAAGTGAGCCAAGGGAGGCCTCACTTTGTCTTTCCTCCCTAGGGGGTTGGTGTTGTGATCTTGGAGCAAGTTTCTCATTTTCATTCTTTCTTTTTCTTTAAAGTTTACAACAACAAACACTTAGATTAGATTTCAATTTGGAACAGTAATACTTTAATTGATAGATTAGATTTCCCTTATGCAATTTCTTGGAGCAAGTTTCTCATTTTCATTCTTTCTTTTGCTTTAAAGTTTACAACAACAAACACTTAGATTAGATTTCAATTTGGAACAGTAATACTTTAATTGATAGATTAGATTTCCCTTATGCAATTTTATTTCATGCAATTTCAAAGTTGGCAATAAACCGTCTGCTCAACTCCTCGAAAGAGGCTGGTCAGTGAAGACTAGTAATTAGAAAACATTTATTTTCAGCAATTTTATTTCTTGTTTAAAATAAACAACTCTCCTTAGCTCACAGTGTTGTTCCTGACCCTTCCAGTTGTGAGCTTGTCTCGATCTTCTGGAAGTAAGTTTCATACACGTTGGGCTGGTCATTGGTGATAGATTAATAGGGAAATCTCAAGAGACTTATTACTTGGCTTTAAGAACCGCCTAGGGGGAGTGTGCGAAGTTTCACTGAATACCTAGGGCTTGTTCCCCTCATTGTTGGACATCCGACACCTCTAGTGGGCTTGTTGGTGAAACCATTGGGTTTCAGCAAGTTCTCAACAAATCTTTGAGCTAAAGGGATAATCACTCGAGAGGCCAAATCTAGTTTAGATCAAACACTTTACTTTCCTGCAAATAAAATTTACCCCATTAACCTACTATCAATAAATCTAATAAAATACTCGATCTACATTGCCCACGATACTTTTAAGGCACTCATCTTTGTTATCACATATAGTTGTCAAGGGCAGGAGGTTGTCCAAGTCTGCGTCCTGCATAAGGAACGTCAAAGCACAGCGTCCAGAGCAAAGGCCCGAACTCCCGAAACCCGAAATAAGTAGGAGTCGTCCGATCTAGCATGACTTGTGGCGGTAGATCAACGGACTCGCGAGTTCATAGTTCGAGGAATTGGCAAGGGGCAGGGCGCAGATACAGCAAAGCACGAAATGCGAAGTAGATCTGGGTCGTCCAATCCAGAGGGACGTGTGGCATCAGATCCGAGGCTCCGGGTAAAAGCAGCTAAAGGCAGAGGAGGTTTGAGATTCGATTTTCCCATACTCCGGAGAACCGAAGCAAATCTCGACCATTGATTTGAAGGAGGTAGATCTGATCCGTTGAAGTGTTATTGTTCAACGTCAAAACTAGCGTTCCCCTCCCCCAGGGCACAGTGTGGCGAATTCCAAAGTTGGCGGGTGGAGAAACTTGGCAGTAGCACTGAATCTAGCAGGTGCATCCAGATCTCAGATCGGGACTAGATCTACGGCCACAGTTCATTGTGGGTCACAGCATGCTCCGGCGATAATTTTCTTGAGTGGTCCCGCAATGGAAACCATGGTATAGGGAATGTGCTACGTGGCGAAGCATAGTGGATTGCAGGCCCAAAAGCAGTATGAACCAAAACCACCTCCGAGCGGCCCCACAATCGCATGTTTATTATATGGCATCTTATCCGAGAGCAGTACATGGCCGCTCCTTGAGCATTAGCTTTCGATTTAATCTCTGAGGAAAGGCAGTTAATGAAAATTGAGTTGGTGGTTGAAACCTCGACTCACTCCATAAATGGAAGGCATGGAAGGCCCGGCCGTGGGGACTGAACCGTCAGCCCGTGGTACCCTTGTGGGCAGATTTTCCTGCAAAACCCATGTCGATCTGAGCTCACACCTGACAGAGGGGTGCACGTTCAGTCTGACAGAAGAACTCGTTGACACAAAGCTTTGAATGTAGTGATCAGATCACACTCCTGGTAGTGGCGAATTGTTCTAAGTATAAATAGATAGTTTTAATATTTTGTTAAAGTTGTCAACTGGTTGAGCAGAGCTCCCTATTTTGTAATGTTTTGATGCCAAAACTGTTCTCCGGTTATGTATAAGATTTGAGACTTTCAGATTAATAGAAGTCAGCCTCTTTTTATCTCTTTGTAAAAACTGTGCTAAAACACTCGGGCATGGAAGATCCAGTCGAGGGTTGTTATGTTGTTGTAATGTAGGTTTGATTGCAGCGGTATCGTGACCAGTTTTAGTCAGCTTCCTTGTGATCTTTTTCCCTCTTACACTGAATGGCTCGGGCATGGAGGATCCAGTCAAGTTGTTGTAGCTGCATGGTGATGTAGGTTTGATCATTGTGTTGTTGTGACTATGTTGTTTGGATATATTTCAATGTCTGAAACTTGAGCTTAAGAGTGATCTTGAGTATGAGTTTTTCTTCTCCAAGCTGCTTGAAGGCCTGATGCCCATAGCAGTCTTGTCCACCTTTTTCACTAAGTCTTCCCTCTGCTCACACTTAAACTCAATTCACTGACTGAAGTTTGTTGTGGCCCTCACTTCCCTGTACATTTATTGTCCAGTTCTGTGTTGAACATCATTCATATATTGAGTTTTGTCCATTGACCTCCACTCATATAAACCAAACATCCACCAAAAACTCTGATGGGTACTGCTTGAAGGCCTGATGCCCATATCAGTCTTGTCCACCTTTTTCACTAAGTCTTCCCTCTGCTCACACTTAAACTCAATTCACTGACTGAAGTTTGTCGTGGCCCTCACTTCCCTGTACATTTATTGTCCAATTATGTGTTGAACATCATTCATATATTGAGTTTTGTCCATTGACCTCCACTCATATAAACCAAACATCCACCAAAAACTCTGATAGGTACTAGGCTTATCCTCCCGCAATCTGAGGGTTGGCTCTCAGTGCTAACATTCATGGTGTTGCTGCCAAGGACGAATTGAAGATTTTCACTAGGTAGAACGACAACGAACTTCTGATTATGAAGGTGCATCAGACATCAGAACCTTTGAAGATTGCGCTTGCACCTGGCGACTCCACTGTCTCGACTCCACTGTTGCAATGCGGCTGCCTACACCTATAGCCCCCCGAGAGAACACAACGATCAGATATGGTCTTTGACGGTGAAAAAAGACTAGACACACTCATTTTGCATATCATTCACCTAGCGACTCCACCGGTTCGAAATGGAAAAAATCCTGGCTCGAAGGTTTGATCCCTTTAATTTCTCTGTTGTTCCTGCTTTTCCCAATGTTGTTCCTACTTTTCCCAATGTTGTTCCTACTCCAAATGAATGGAGTGATTATTTTCCCATATTTAGAGAGCGTAAAGAGGACAACCCTGCTCAGCACCTGCATGAGTTTCATGAACTCATGCATCAGTGGGAGATACATCATGAAAATGTATCAATGAAGATGTTCATGTTCTCATTAGCAGGAGATGCTCATCAGTGGTATCACTCCTTACCTCCTGCTAGCATTTCCTCCCTGAGAGAATTTCATGCAGCTTTCAATAGACATTGTCGAAAGTTTTATTCCTCTGAGTTTATTTGTCATAATTGTTGGGAGGAATACGAGGACAGTGATCAAGATATGATTGTTTCGAATGAAAGCTGTGAGGATGAGGGACATCCCCCGGAGGAGCTGATGGAGCTGATACGATCACTTTCTGCAAGAATAGAGGAATTGAAGGCAGATCATGCTTGTTGCTCTTATGGAGATGCAGAGGATATTCCGGTCCTCGAAACAGAGGTTCTTGGCAGCCCTACTTATGACAAAGAAGTGATTTCGGATACTGGCCAAGAACAAACAACTTGCGATGAATATCCCGGTGAAGATGACGAAGAGCAGTGCTCTCCCATGGTTCCTATATATTATGATTGTGAATCTGATCCTTGGGAGAGTCATGAAGGAGAAAGGGAGAAGCTAAATGCACATTTTATCTCCTGTTCAGAGCTTGTAAACGAGCAGATCTCACCTAGCACCAACCAGCCTGTGTATGACAGCTATGAATCAGATTTCGAGCTGGATATGCAGGATTTCCAAGAACATACAGTAGAGTCTTATCCTCTTTTCAATAAAGAGAAAGATTGTGAGAAAATCAACCGTCCTTGGCCTATAGAAGTCACTGAGCAGCAGATTGAAGAAAAGAGTTTTCCCACGGGCCCTGTTTATGATGATTATGAATTTGATCCTTGGGAAAGCCATGAAAAAGAGGAAGAGCCAGAGGGGCAGTTTATCTCTTGTCCAGAGCCTGTCAGTGAGCAACCATCACCCGGGGCCAGTCAACCTGCATCGACTGTTCATCTACCTGCGCTTACCAGAGATATTCAGCCCTGTGCGAGCACCTGTGGAGCAGAACAAGCTGTCTGTTACAAACTTTCTGGAGTTTGCCACTCATTCTATGAGCCTGTCAGCGAGTACTTGGAGTGGCATTTCCTTCATATCTTGGAGCCGCCCAACTTTATCTCAACTTCAGCCTTTGGAGAGAAGTTGAAGGATGTAGTCATTCTACTGTCACGGTTGCATTATCTGCTATTGATCACTGACAGAGTAAAAGAGCTTCCAATCATAAAGTTACTTGAATGGCTATGGTGGAAGTTTGCTTTCACCTAGCGTTTTGTAAAAATCAGTTAGTATAGGATTGTACATAAATAAGCTCCTTCTAGAGCCCATGTGTTTGTTTTCGTTTTTTAGTAGAGTAGTGTGTACACAGTTCCCTGTTTTCCTCAGCAGGATGTTTTTTGAGCATGACTCCATAGCCCAATGCAGAAGGCGACTGGAACTACTTGTTCTTGGCAACTCGCAGGGAGTATGCCATCCCCTGTGGAGCCAAATGTTATCACATATAGTTGTCAAGGGCAGCAGGTTGTCCAAGTTCACGGCCTGCACAAGAAACGTCAAAGTGCAGCGTCCAGAGCAAAGGCCAGAACTCCCGAAACCCAAAATCAACAGGAGTCGTCCGATCCAGCAGGACGTGTGACGGCAGATCAACGGACTCGCGAGTTCGTAGTTCGGGGAATTGGCAAGGGGCAGGGCACAGATACAACAAAGCAGGGTAGATCTAGGTCGTCCAATCCAGAGGGACGCATGGCATCAGATCCGAGGCTCCGGGTAAAAGTAGCTGAAGGCAGAGGAGGTTTGAGATTCGATTTTCCCGGAGTCCGGAGACCCGAAGCAAATCTCGACCATTGATTTGAAGGAGGTAGATCTGATCCGTTGAAGTGTTATTGTTCAGCGTCAAAACTAGCGTTCCCCTCCCCCAAGGCACAGTTTGGCAGATTCCAAAGTTGGTCGGTGGAGAAACTTGGCGGTAGCGCTGAATCTAGCAGATGCATCCAGATCTCAGATCGGAACCAGATCTACGACCACAGTTCATTACGAGGACGCAACATGCTCGGGCGTTAATTTTCTTGAGCGGTCCCACAATGGAAACCATGGTATAAGGAATGCGCTACGTGGCGAAGCATAGTGGATTGCGGGCCCAAAAGCAGTCTTAACCTAAACCACCTCCGAGCGGCCCCGCAATCGCATGTTTATATGGAATCTTATCCGAGAGTAGTACGTGGCCGCTCCCTAAGCATTAGCTCTCAATTTAATCTCTGTGGAAAGGCAGTTAATGAAAATTGAGTTGGTGGTTGAAACCTCGACTCACTCCATAAATGGAAGGCATGGAAGGCCCGACCGTGGGGACTGAACCGTCAGCCCATGATACCCCTGAGGCAGATTTTCCTGCAAAACCCATGTCGATCTGAACTCGCGCCTGACAAAGGGGTGCACGTTCAGTCTGACAAAAGAACTCGTTGACGCAAAGCTTTGAATGTAGTGATCAGATCACACTCCTGGTAGTGGTGAATTGTTCTAAGTATAAATAGATAGTTTTAATATTTTGTTAAGGTTGTCAACTGGTTGAGCAGAGCTCCCTATTTTGTAATGTTTTGATGCCAGAACTGTTCTCTGGTTATGTATAAGATTTGAGACTTTCAGATTAATAGAAGTCAGCCTCTTTTCATCTCTTTGTAAAAACTGTGCTAAAACACTCGGGCATGGAGGATCCAATCGAGGGTTGTTATGCTGTTGTAATGTAGGTTTGATTGCAGCGGTATCATGACCAGTTTTAGTCAGCTTCCTTGTGATCTTTTTCCCTCTTACACTGAATGGTTGGGGCATGGAGGATCCAGTCGAGTTGTTGTAGCTGCATGGTGATATAGGTTTGATCATTGTGCTATTGTGACTATGTTGTTTGGACATATTTCAGTGTCTGAAACTTGAGCTTAAGAGTGATCTTGACTCTGAGTTTTTTCTTCTCCAAGCTGCTTGAAGGCCTGATGCCCATAGCAGTCTTGTCCACCTTTCTCACTAAGTCTTCCCTCTACTCACACTTAAACTCAATTCACTGACTGAAGTTAGTTGTGGCCCTCACTTCCCTGTACATTTCTTGTCCAGTT
>ML827530.1:36385-86827 GCA_009831015.1 Picea engelmannii | reverse complement strand
TATGGGATTAGCCTTATTATTTTCCAAATCATTTATTTTAGTATTAAAAGAGAATTTGTGATTAAATATTAGAAAAATTGACATGTTTTCATATATATCTCAAAAATGTGTGAGCTTTGTCATGTGTAGGAATATGTGAAGGACTAATTCAAAAGACTTGTTGAAGACTTCCTCCACCATTTCAATATTTGAGGAGATAATTCAAGCCTATTCCAAGGAGAAGATCATGGAGATGTGGTTGTCATATCTTATCTAAGATATATGAGAGATATGTGTGAGGATTTGAAGGGATTATATTTTGTAATAATGGGAAATGGGTTGAGAGAAAAGTGGATTTGTAATTATGAGATGTTTATCTTCTTTTCAAAGCTCTCATGTATAAGAGAGAGTGCCCTCTCTTCATGAAGTGGGATGAGAATCATTATTATGTAGATTGGAGGAGGATTCATTATTATGTAGATTAAGGGAATTGTTATGAGATAGGTTCTTGAGGAGAATTGTTATGATGTAGATTGGATTCATGAAGAGACTCCTTTTGTAAACCTACTTGATGAAGATTAATGCAAGTTTGGATTCAATGATTTTGTCTCCCTTGGAAGTTATCATCTGTTGATCTAAGAGCTTCCATGTTGGCATCGGCAAGTGCCACTGATCCAGTTTGGTAAGCTTATTGTAAATTGATAGTGTAGATTTTCATTTCATGTATTTGTTATTTTGATTTCATGTTATTTTGTTTGATTTCACTGTTCAAATTTGTTGCAAAGTGTGGTAATGCAGGAACAGTTGGATCTCCATATTTCACCATACATGAGCTTTAATGGGGCATCCCACTTGTTAGTTTAGTTGTTTCAGGGGATAGAATCAAAGTTCATATTTTCCTTTCATGAACCATCAATGGACAGGTCCATCACCTGAGTAAGATCTTTTGCTTGTTTATGAGTTTTGCTTTCCATCTTTCGAGTTGTGTGAAGATTGTTATTGTTAAGAGTGTGTTGGTTTCTAAATGGTTTTCTTATCTAATCTATACTAAACAGACATAGGAACCTATCTGTTATCAGCGCATATAGTGCATCAACTCTACTGATTACGAATCCTAGTTGATAATTTATGTTTGGTAATATATTATGCATATAATTGCACCAACAAGTCCCCATGCACCTAATAAAGACAACAGAGATTTTAATGAAAGTTTGCAAGGCACAATATTTGCTAAGGTTTTGCTAACGAGGTAGTAAGCTCAATAGGTTTAACTATGTGGGGGGGGGCGCTCCACAGTTAAGCATAAGTCGTAGTACGACATGTGACCTTTTTGGTAAGTCCTAGTAACCATGTGTGAGTCATATTAGGATGGGATAATTGACTATATGAATGAAATATGTTATAATCTAATTCCATTTTTGGTAGTTGTTAATCAAGTTAAATCATTTATAACTGTTTTCATTACATGCTTGGATTTTGTGCTTAGTTTTTATGCTTAAACATGGATAAGGATCCAAGTGTAAATTGGTGCTTAAATCCTCTGGGATTAATAGACATCCATGCTAATTTAAAAGAAGGGTTAATAGACATCCATGCTAATTTAAAAGAAATAAAGGGTTAGCCATTTTTTTTTTTTAATTTTATTTTAGATGTCCAACATTAACTTTTTTAACTTATTTTTTCCCTTTATTTTAATTTATTGTAATGTGACACATATACATAGAGATCCCCCATTCTATCTAGATTAAAGAGTGTGTATCACTTCTCTTGTGCAACCATATACTTGGATTTCATGCCTAGTCTATTTATGTTCAGTGAAGAGTGTGTATTAGTTCAATGAAGAGCGTGTATCACTTCTCTTGTGAAATTATGGATTTCATGCCTAGTATATTTATGTTCAAGGGTATTTCTTAGTCTTATTTATGCTTGGATTTTGTACCTAATCTATCTATTCTAGCTATGTTCAATTTGAGAAATGTTTTGGTAGCCAATAACTAGATTATAATCATTATGACATGAGTATTTCAATCAAATACTTGGATTTTGTGCTTAGTCTCTCCATACTTGGATTTTGAGCATAATATATTTATTATGAGCTATGTTTGTAATTAGTAATGTTTTGGTAGTCAATAAGTAAGACATGCTCATTTGCATATGATTGTTTTAATTGCATGCTTATATTTCGTGCCTAATCTCTTTATGCTTGGATTGTGTGCCTAGCCTCTATATGAGTGGAGTTTGTATGTAGTTTCTCTATCCTTTGATTCCATACTTGATCTTTGTATGATGAGTTCTATTCATACTAAGTAATGATTTTTATCCAGTAACGATGTTACAATTATTTGAGTAGAATTGCTTGAATCACGTGCTTGGATTTCATACCTAGTCTCTCTATATTTGAGCTCCATCCCTCTCTCTCTAATATGAATTATGTTCACTCTATGATTTGCTTGGATATCATGCCTAGCCTATCTATGTTTAATTTTGTGCTTAGTCCCTCTATCGTAAACTCTATTCACACCAAGTAATGCTTTGGGAGACGAAAATGAGGATACAATCATTCCAATAACAAGCTTGGATTTTGTGTTTGGTGTTTATAAACATTAATACCAAACAATATTTTGGTAGTGAATAACCAACATAAATACATYTTGATGCTAKATCTATTGAGCATGGAGAARAATAAAAAAATATARATGTAAACATCGTGTTGCTTAAAGGATTTCAACTTAATCTAGTTTAAAATAAGTAAATGAACATATGCAATCTTGTTTATTTTAYTTTTTTTTGGCATAYGATGTCAAACATAATTTTATTTTATTTTATTAGTGTTGCATATACACAGTTACATGATGTGACACATGATTTTTACTAAGTGCAACTAGGTTATAATCACTTTGGATATAATTATTTCAATCACATGCTTAGATTTCATGCATAATCTCTCTATACTTGGATTTTGTGCCAAGTTTCTTTGTGCGTAGATTTCATCTTTGATCTCTCTATGCTTGGAATTTGTGCCTAGTCTCTCTATCATGTGTTATGTTAACATCAAGTAATGTGTTGGTCAATCATTTAAATATAATTGTTTGGATCATATGCTTAGATATTTGCCTAGTATATTTATGCTTGGATTTTGTTCTTAATCTTATTTGTGTTCAAAGTGTTGGTCAATCATTTAAATATAATGGTTTGGATCATATGCTTGGATATTTGCTTAGTATATTTATGCTTGGATTTTGTTCTTAATCTTATTTGTGTTTGGATTTCGTGCTTGGTTTACTATACTATAAGTTATGTTCACAATCAACATTGTTTCAATAGCTAGCTATTAAGTTATAATTTTTTAAATAACGCATTAAGATTTCATGCATTTCAACTATGTGTTTATATTTTGTGCCTAGTCTCTTTATATTTGGATTTCATGCTTGGTCTCTCCACTCTATTGTGATTTTTTTTTACAAGAAAAATCTCGTAGAGAAACTTAAGGCGTGTTTTTCCTCATTCATGGATGGCATTCCTAGTAAGCCCATTGACATAGACTAGTGCACCTCATCCAACAGGGTTCAAACTAGGCATCTGCTCGCATGAACTAGCCAAATGAAAAAAAAGCATTGACGACAATTAGTTGAACTAACTCTTTGGACTATCTATACTATGAATTAGGTTCACACCAAACAATGTTTTGGTAGCCAATAAATATATTATAATCATTTAGATATAATTGTTTTATGCACATGCTTATATTTCATCCTACTCTCTCTATGCTTGAACTTTGTGCATGGTCTCTCTACTATTACTTATGTTCACACTAAACATGCTTATATTTCATCCTACTCTCTCTATGCTTGAACTTTGTGCATGGTCTCTCTACTATTACTTATGTTCACACTGAACATATGGAGACTATGTTATAATCCTTAGACGCAATTGTTCAATCACATGCTTATATTTCATAACTAATATTTCTATGCTTCACATGCTTATATTTCATAACTAATATTTCTATGCTTGGATTTCGTGCTTAGTCTCTCTATGCTTGGATTTCATGCTTAGTCTCTCTATTATGAGTTATGCACACAACAAGTAGTATTTTAATAGCCAATAACTAGGTTATAAACATTTAGATATATAAGTGTTTTAATCACATGCTTGGTTTTTATGTCTAGTCTCTTTATGCTTGGATGTCACATGCCTAGTCTCTCTATTGTGAGTGATGTTCTCACTTAGTGTTTTGATATCTGGATGTCACATGCCTAGTCTCTCTATTGTGAGTGATGTTCTCACTTAGTGTTTTGATATCCAAAAACATGTTATTATCATTTAAATATAATTATTTCAATTAGATGTTTAGTTGCCATGTTTGGATTCTTTATATTGAGATTTTGTACATAGTCTCTATATACTTGGATTTGATAACCTCTCTCTCTACCATGAATGAAGTTCACGTCAATGTTTTATTAACCCATAACTAAGTTATCTTTGTTTACATACAATTATTTTGATCACATACTTAGATTTTGTGCCTAGGCTCTCTACTATGAATTGTGTTCACATTATTGATATAACTTTAATGAAATATAAGTAATCAAGATGTGGTTATGGAGTAAGCTCATCCTTGTAGCCCGAGATAAACAAACAAGATCAAGACTATCAACCAATTGTTTAATAAAATCGATTGCTAAGACTCTTAACCAATTGTTTACTAAAATCCATATTGAATTGCCACAAAATCCATTTTTAAGACTATTAACCAATTGTTTACTAAAATCCATATTCATTTACAACAAAATACATTTTTTTTAATTGTAAAAGAAACTTATTATATATACAACAAATGATTTACATCAGTTGTTAAAAAGACATGAAAAAACTAGAA
The DNA here is from genome assembly GCA_009831015.1 of Picea engelmannii. Lineage (NCBI taxonomy): Eukaryota > Viridiplantae > Streptophyta > Pinopsida > Pinales > Pinaceae > Picea > Picea engelmannii. The sequence continues at coordinate 81,969 of ML827530.1, read as the reverse complement.
GGGTATATGCAATGAACATCATAACATCTTCTAAAGGGATACCAAAACAATTATGAAATCACAATATGTTGATGGATCTAACAATTGTGCATCTCTAATCAGTAATGCCCCCTTTGCAAGGAGTTGCATACGTACCTCATCTCACCATAATCTCCAAAACGTAGACAGAGAACTAACCTCATTATCAAAAACAAACTTGCAACGAAGTTTCAAAAGGATAAATAAGGTAGAGACTCTCAAACAATGCCAAATACCATCCAAGGAATCTTGGATCACTAATTTGGAATCACCAAACAAAATTGCATCCCAATGCAAATGCCCTTGAAGAATGATTTCCAATTGAGATTGACCCTGAGCCCAACAAGATCTCGCAAAGGTGCATTCCCATAAAATATGCTTCACTAATTTGTACTTCAAGCAAGAGGGGAAAAGGCCATTAGAAATACCACTTTTGGTAAGTCGGGCTTTAGAGGGGAGACCTTGGTAGATCACCAAGCAAGCAAAAAACCAGAGTTTATAGAAATCTTGAATCAACCATACACCATGCAACCTCTGAATCCACTGGCTCTCTACATCCGAAGAAATCCACCTAGCATTGAGAATGCGACCTAGTTCTTGTCATTGATGCAAAATGGAGTAGAGCTTGTGAGAATCATATTGGATCAAGGGATGTCCAAAAATCCACTCCCAATCTCACCAAAAGGACCTAATCATATCAATATTCATCTTAAAAGTCTCCTCCTAGGATACGAGCCCAATAATCTCCATCTAGGTAAGTCGATCCACATAAGACAATGCAAACCCCCTAGCCAATAAACGCCAAGGCTTCCAAGCATTGGAATCCCAAAGATCTCTCCAAAAGAAAATATTATTTCTCCTAAGACTCCTTGCTTGAAAACAAGGGAGGTAAGATATGCAAGTACCCTCCTTCTTCCAACTCCAAATTGGCCTCCTAGCTAGATCCCAACCTGATCTACTTCTTGACCACTTCCAACGAACCAAGCTTGCTACCCTCCTCCATGACGTCCAAATACTCCTAAAGATGAAGGACCCTGAAATATATAAATTATAAGGAGTATAGATGATATCACATAAATCAAATTAACCCTTTATTTTTCCACTATGCTAGGCTAAAATCAATCCATGCTACATCAAAACCTGCCAAGGAGATGATCCCTCCAAACACCTAACAACCCATTTAGTAGCCAAAATGTTTCCTTGGGTCACCACATCAATTATGCCTAGGACCCCCTCATCCTTCGGCATGATACAGACTGCCCAAGGGACCATGGGGAGACCACGATCCCCGCCATACTTGTCCCACAAGTATGAGTGCAAAATTTGTTCCAATGGGAGAAAATGCACCTTTCTTGGAAGCCAACAAGACACATAGTAAATGTGGGAGGCCTGAAGAATCCTACTCACCACTGTCAAATTAGAAGCAAAGGGAAGATCCTTGCACTACCAAAAAAGTAACTTACGTTGCAATCTTTCCAAGCACCAATCCCACATTGCAACCGGAAAAATGTCTACCCCAAATGGTATACCAAGATACCTGTGACACCCTGTTTCCCCCAGTTTGTAAATATAACTATAAATGGCCAAAAGACTATGGAAAAATTTATATGTGTGAATATTGATTCAATGGACCTTTGTTTGAAGGGTAAACGAATGTGAACTCAATTATTTACTAAGAAAATGGACAAGTGTTGAATGACTAATGGAAGGGGGGGTGTACTTAGAAAGACCACGAATGCTATACGAAGAAAGGGTGAAGGGGACTAGGAATGGTTGCGTTAACCTTCACCAAACCAGTGCTTACTGAATTTAATTGCTCAGGACCAGAACCCTCCTCTGACCCAGAAATGAATTACAGTCAGGATGGTGGGTGGGAAGACCTCCTCAAGAGTTAATGAGGGATGGGGTGTGTAAGAACTTATCCGTAAGGCTTCCAGACTTGACCACTAACTGGGAATTTGGGACACACGTGACCATGCTGAAAGAGGCGAGGAGGGAAGGTGTGGTGGGCAGAAGGGGGAAAGAACACACCTGCAAAGAGTGCAGAGACGGGAAATGAATCTCGGGGATTCAAGGAAGAATGGAAAAATAAGCATTCTGGACACAGGAAATGGTAGATAAGGTTATGATACAAGATGAAAAACCAGGCTAGTCCTCCTTGCTTGGTATCGTGTAAACCATTGCCATGATCCTGCGGGAAGAGGAGAGTAACCTCTGTCCCTATTGTGGCTGAGCGAGAAGAAAAGTTTGTGTTGTAGAGCATCGTGGTCTAGCTCGGGGGTGGCTAGTGGTAAATCCTTTTGGAGTGATTAAGCCTACGGTTGGGTGGAAACGGGCACCCCTTCCAGTGGTCACTTCACATTGATTCTAATAAGTATTTTCTTGACTTTAATTGTTGAGTTAGAATGATGAATGATTTCTTGGTTTTTACACATCTATCTCTCTCTCTCTATATATATGCATGTATGAACATCTCTGTGTGAAATGGCTATGTTATGTGTATTCTTCCATCTCCTTGGGAACTCACACTTCCCACTGGTAAACTGTATGCCCAGCTTCACTCTGGAGGGCTTCCCAAGTGTAAGTCGTAAAATGGTCGAGATAGGAAAGATCGTGTAGATTTGAAACCATCTGTATGAAGAGAATACTTTCCCCTGGCCCCCCTTTCCGTGTGAATTTCCAGACCCAAATCCCTACCTGTTCAGGGTGAGAACTCAGGAAAATAGTGATATGAAAATACCAAAAGGGAAAGGTTTTTTTTGTCCGAGGGATGGACAGACGAGATCCATTCGGAAGGAGCCACGGGCTATCATGAGCATTGGCTATGAGAAAGAGCGCAGGAGTTAACCCCTCTAGCCCCTCAGATCCACTAGTTTGGAGTTCGCGTATCGGGAAGATTATGGGTTGGTGCGACCAAAACCCCCAAAATCTGAAGTCACGAAGTTACGTGGGTCGTTGTTCTATGGATCCTTTGGGACCCACCTCGACTGTTGGATCTACGAGTTCAGAGTTCGTGCGCAAGGAGAGAACATATCTCGTTCGTTGGATCTATACGCGGAGGACTATAGCTGTGAGATCCAGAGGAAAGTGCATGAGGTCTAACCCTTTGAAAGTGCACAGGGGAGCGGAATTTTGTGAAGTCTCGAAGTTCCAGAGTTAATCAAAACCATCCATCGTCAAAGGACAGGTGGCAGTAGATCCGAGAGTTCAAGGATTCAAACCTCGGAAGATTTGCAAGGATTTGGGAGCCGCAAGAATCCTAGTCATCCATCGAGAAGGGACACGTGGCGAGAGATCAACATTTCGCTGACTCACAACTCGGGAAGTCAGAGATAGGAGTCGTGAGAACTCGTGAAGTCTGATTTCGCGATTTGATCATAGTCGTCGATCAAGGGGAGGGCGTGGATTGTTGATTGTCCAGGGAGATATCAGGAATCAGGAGAAGCAAGGTGAATGACTCTCCAACTTCGCGAAATGTGAAGTCTCGATTTGCGAAGAGTTGATCTAAGCCATTGGGCCGCGGGAGATTGTGGATCGTTGATCTGACATCGAGAGTTTGAATTTCAGGATTTCAAGGAAAGGAGATGGACTAACTTCCACCTTCGCGATACGTGAAGTCCCAAAGTGCTCGAGGGTTGGGCCTCGAGTCATAACGAGGGGTCACATGGATGGAGGTTAAGGAACAAAGCTAGCGCTGAACTAGGCTCATAGTTCGGGAGTCAGGTGAGTCAAGGTTGGCTCATATGTGAATACCTGACAACAGAAGTCACAAAGTGCCTTTTTGTTAGGCTTGTGGTCATAGGTAGTGGTCACATGGAGGAGGATTGTGTCTGGTGCTTGTTCACGCGGGAGAACCAAAACGAAAATTTAGAGGCTTTACACTATAGAAGCTCCTTGAGAAGGGTGGGTGTGTTACAATACCACACAATAACCCCTCACTAGACAAACCTCCAAGCAGCCGGAAACCATATGGGATGATCCTCAAGACCAAATAACCAGTGGTTTGTCTTGTGATCACTAACGATTGCCCCTGAAGCCTCACAAAACACTGCAAGACAATCCTTGGCAGCTAATATGGACTCCTCATCAACAGAGACCGAAAAAAGAGAGTCATCCACAAAATGATTATTAATCATATCTTCCCCCCCCCGGGAGAGAAATACCTCTTATCCAACCCTAAAGACGAGTTTCCTCCAATAAATATCCAAGAGCATCAGTCGTCAAAACATAGAGATAAGGGACCAAAGGGCACCCTTTCCTAATAGACCTATGGAGATGGATGCAGGGGGAAAATACATTATTAACTAAAAGAAAAGAAAAGGCACATGCAAAAAATGTGTTAATCATACCAACACAACGTTGGCCAAGCCCAAGGCAGGTCAACATATTGGTGATAAATGTCCAATCAATATGATCATATGCTTTGTCGAAATCAATTTTCAGGAAGAGTGCCCACTGACCAAACTCCTTGGCCCACTCCATGGCTTACCATGATGACAAGACTGTATCCAAAATAAACCATCCCTATACAAATCATGTCTGCTCTCGGTGAACAAAATACTATTTAAATACCATTAACTAATTGTTTATTAAAATCCTCATTTATTTGCAACAAAATACATAAATTTAACACTATTAACCACTTTCTTACTAAAATCCGTATTCATTTAAAATATTTCATTTTTCATATGAATACGGTGTCATATTTTATGTTTTGGATTTTGTTTTACATTTTTATTGTCCTTTTAATTTTGTGCATGATGCATTGGGTGGTCCTAGATACATATAGAGGAGGCTTATAAGGCATTACTCATACTAAAATATTTTCAACCAACACAAAGTTAACTTTAAATTACAAGTTTATGAGTGGATATAACAACATATACTATCATTCTAATGCTAACATCTTCTCGAATTCAGATGCCATACATTATGAACATTGTTTAACTTATTATTATTACATTTATGATGTCCATAATAATTGTAAATCTTTATGTAGACTAGAAAGAGAATGGATTCACTCCATCCATGACCAAGCATAGTATTATACTTTGTTGCCCAGTAATAAAAAAATTAGGCCATGTATTCTTAATGTTCTTCATTTCCTAAGAATTTGCATGAATGCATTGATATGATATTCATCCATCACTCATGCCTACTCTTCAACCCTAGCCATTGTACGCTATCCTCCTTGCAGATTTGTCCCTCCCGGACATGGATCTGAGAGGGGGGTATCCTCCCTCTCCTCCATCCATTGATGCCACTGCATTCCAAGAGTTAATGGCCTCCCTAAAGAAAGAAATCTTCAAAGTCAAATTCATCAAAATTTGTGAAAACAATTGATCATGTTCCAAAGGTGAAGATCCCCCTAGCGAACTCACGCCTCAAATCTCTAGCCCATGTTGAGCATGGTCTCATCGAGAAATTCATCGAAGTATGGTCACCCCCTCGATCCATGGATCTATGGATGAAAAACACTTGGATGGAAATGATCCAAGGAATCCTCACCTATTATTTTTGTAGCTAAGGGTTCTATACATTTTTGTTTGAAAAGAAGGATGATAGAGATCTCATCTTCCAAAATGGTCCATACTTCATGGGACCTAAAGGAACCAATAATCCAAGGAACCCTCACCTATTATTTTTGTAGCTAAGGGTTCTACACATTTTTGTTTGAAAAGAAGGAAGATAGAGATCGCATCTTCCAAAACGGTCCATACTTCATGGGACCTAAAGGAACCGATAATCCAAGGATGGCAATGATCCAAGGAACCATCACCTGTTATTTATGTAGCTAAGGGTTCTACACATTTTTGTTTGAAAAGAAGAAATATAGAGATCTCATCTTCCAAAATGGTCCATACTTCATGGGACCTAAAGGAATATACCTCAATAAATGGATGCATGATTTTAATCTTGAAATTGATGTGCCCAATGCGGTTGTTGTATGGGTTCGGTTACCCCATCTCCCTCGTCACTATTGGAGTGATGATGCCCTAGCATAAATTGGAAACTTATTAGGAAAATTCATTAATACTTCTATGCCTAAAGCTGAGATGTTTGCATGTGCAAGAATCTGTGTGGAGGTTGATATAGAAAAGGGCTTGTCAAAGGAAATTAGTCTATCCATGAACAATTGGACTCATATACAAAATCTAGAGTACGAACAATTATCATTTAAGTGTAAAGCCTTCCATGAGTATGGATAATTCACCAAGAACTACAAGCTTATAGCTTCGACACAGGATCCTCCAGAAAACAAGGAACAATGGTAGAAAATCAAGAAATGTTCAAGTGGTAAGTTAGTTACCCCTCCATCTTATGAATCCTCCTCCTCTAGATCTAAAGACAAGCTTTCTCCTTCTGATAATAAATTCCCAATTATTTCCTAGATTGACCAAAATCCAATAGCTTCTATCCAGATCTCTTCTCAGCCCTTAGTCGAACCCCCTTCCTCCCAACCAACGGTTACTCCCCTTCTTAGCCTATTTTAGTTTGTTCAACCCCTATCTGAGCCTCTTTTGGAATCCCGTAAAGTGATGGATGTTATAGAGCTAGAGGAAGATCAACAAGAAAGCCAAGATCTAGTAGTAGAGAAGCATCCTACTCAACCCAATGGAGTTTTCACCCGAAAAAAGGCTTTTGAGTGGCAAGGAGAGGATGACAAGGATCCAAAGAAAGAAAGACTCCCCAAAAGACCAAGAATAAGAACCCTTAAAGAAAAACAAGAAGCGATAGCATCGAAGGAAAAATATTTAGGGTTCCAAAACTCCATTGAAAGTTCCTTTGGAGTAAGAGATAAAATAATATTTATCAAAAGTCTAGGAATGCAAACGTCGTCTGAGCTTATAAGCAATAGCTCAAAATATTTAAATTTGAAATAATGAAAGTAGTCTCATGGAATAGTGAGGGAATGGGAGGCATGTATAAAGAAGAAGCTTTGAAAGGCCCATTGTAGTTCTCATCCAAGAGATGAAATTAGAAGCATAAAAAATGCTAGAAATATGACAAAAACAATAGAAATCAAGCAAAGGAATAAAAATCAACTCAAGGGGAGCTTATGGAGGCATATATATTTTCCGAGACAACACGATATTTAAGCTAATGAACTCATTACGTACTCAACACTGGGTGTTGGTAAGCCTCAACCACTGCACCTCTAGAAAAAGAATCCAAGTTTTCAACATTTACGTTCTCGTTTAGTGTAGAAGGAAAGAAAATGTTGGAAATTGCTTCAAGTAATGAAGGACTCGGAGTATGAAAAGAAAAATATAGTAGCAAGAGATTTCAACTTGATTTTATTAGCTAAGAAAAAGAGAGGGGGAAGCATTGTCCGAGATCCATCCAGGGAACACATGGAGGATCTAATGGTCGAATGGGGTTTAGTATACATAGAGCCCAAAAAAGGGAAATATATATGGATGAATAGATGGATAGGCTAGGGCCACATTGCAGCCAATCTATATTGGTTCTTGTTATCCCTAATTCCTAGGGATAACTAAGGAGATTATGTCTCGAGGCCCTCAGGTTGTAGACATGGAGTACCGAGAGATAGTTTGACCAACAATGTCCACTTGCATAGATAGAGGCCCGCTTCACCACCATAGATCTCAGATTCATCATGAGGGTATCCAACACATCAGATTTTTTTCGAAAGATATTGGGTCTTGCTCCATGAGGTACAAGCCATATATTATGGTGAGTGTCATTTCAATACTTGAGGAATTTGAGTTTGTTGCATTTTAAACTGCTTTTCATTATGTGATGTTTGCTTGGAAATTATGCTCTTTACCTTGTTTAACCTCGGTGGTTGAAATTACGCCCTAGTAAGTGGTCACCCTTAGGGATATGTTTGCTACTGGGAGGTCCTTTTGATGAGTCATCATGCCATTCCCGACCATACTTGTCACTTTCCACACTTCACCCCCTCATCTCCTTACCTTTTGGGATTTTCGGGTGTACCGACCCAAGAAGGGATTGTCCCTCATTTCATGGGAAGAAGGGGCTAAAGGCCCAAAGGGAATGTATTTGGAAAAAGATAAAATCCATATTATGAACCTTCCAAATGCTCGCCCAAAGAGGCCTTGAGAACAAATGTAATGTTTCTCTTAAAAATCAAAGACCTACAAAAGGAAACACATAATATAAATGCCCCACTTGTTGAGGGATCTACATAAGGTGTGTTACAAGCTAGACTATACTCCCATGGCACCATGTGTACTTCTCCTTTCAAGTGACACTTTGGTACTACCCCCCAAGCTAATCGATTAACCCTAGGGAGTGCCCAGTGTTTGGACCTTAATTAATTAATGGCAATAAATGGGATTGGAAAAAGGATGCATTGAAAATGAAGGTGCAACACACCCTCTACAAAGGCACCCATAAATGAGACACTACAATCCCTTGTATGTCATGAACCTTATGCCCATAGGTTTCCCCCCCATCCATGTCACCTTCTCCACATAAACTAGAGAGGGTTCCACTTGGGAAACACTCCTAAACTTGAGGTATGATTCACCCAATAGGTCGCTTTGTCAACCCTCCCATACCCAAACTTGGCAAATTGCATAGGGTCTTTGAGAACTTGTTTTTTTTTATGAGGTGGTTTTTGATGAAAATACTTAGATGTCTATTTTATTGACTTGATTTACTTATCACGATGCATTTGATTTGAGATCTTTGGAGGGTGTATTCATTGTCTTTGCATGACCTTTCTTGGTGGACAAGTTTGGGAGAACAAGCTTAGCTTGGGCTTCCTCGGGGCATGAAACCCACATGATGGATACCATGGCCCACACATTGGATGATGATAGTATCCTTTGGAGGCCTGAGAGACACCTTGGAGGATCTATCCTAGCCCATTTCCAACCCAATGTTTTTCTCTTGAGGCCAAAACGTCACACTTGAGGAGCTTGATGTCACCCTAGGGATAGGGTTTTGGTGGTGAAGTTTTTTTATGATGGAAACTTGGAACGTTTTGATAGTAGGAGGCATGGCTTGAAGGAGGAAACCCTAGCACATGAGAGGGAGGCCCTAGAAGGCCCAACGACTTTCATCCTCAACTCCAACAACTTGCAAAAAGTGTCAAAATGTCACCCTAGAAGAGAGATGACGTCACATTAGGGTTTCTTATGGGCATTTTTTATAATTAAATTTGAATTCGGTTTGTAAAGGGGAAAAATAAGGGTTGTTGACCCCTTACTTTGTGGTTACCCTGAATTAAGTGGAATTTTTTTTTTAGGAGGATTTGTATAAATAGAGATCAAACTCTTGTCATTTTATCATAACTCTCCCATCTTGGAGAGGATCCTTGGCTGAAATTTGCACCCCTTTCGGACAATTTTCTCTATCTCTTTGCTACTTGCTCATGTGATGGTTTGTCTTGGCTATTGGATGGATAAGTAAGGTGTTATCTTTGTTTGAGACTATTTTTTTCTTTTATGGTGGATTTTGTTGGTTAAAATGAGTTTATCTTGTTAATGCTTGGACTAGGTAAGGAATCTGTCTTGTTATTGCTTCTTTTCTTGGTTACAAGGTTAATTTGATAATCTTTTTGGGAGTATAATGACATACAACCCCACTAAGCCCATCATAATTGTCTTGGAATAATTTGTTTCACAAAGGAATACTAGGAGGAGTAAAAGGGTTTACGCCCTCTTATGTTTTTTCTTAGCTTGTTTTGCTTGCCTTGGGGAGTAAAAGGGATTACACCCCCAAAGAAGTAGCACAAATATCTCTTTCATTTTTAAAGACTCCATAACCCAATATTTAAAGGCACTAATATCTTGCATTGGAGAAATAAAATCATTGCATTGAGATACATAGAATTACGAGATATTGAAATTGTTTAAGCTGGAATCTTTTCTACATGCTAAAAGCTTGTCAAGGCCACTAGGGTGTATTGTTTCTCCAAGGATTTATTGCTGCTGTAATAAATTTAAGCTACAACCATTAAGGGTGCAACAAATCACTTCATACTTTCTAAATTTTCTCATGTTCTAACCGTCAAATTTTGCTAGAAAGCTGCCAAGTTAAACTACTAGTTATTATGTTTCTTTTGGGTGGTTTACTTGCAAGTTTTGGTGGTTGGAATTTTCTGTAGTAACACTTGTTTTCTACAGACACAAGGATACATAAATATCTCTTCAATACTTACATGAAACAAACTTTAAATGTTGCTAAAGTCTTGCGCTATCATACTTGAGTTTCACTAGTAATTGTTAGTTAGTCTCTTGCATATTTACTTGGACTTTTAGTGGTCCTTGTTTAGTAGCTATTCCATTTATTTCATTGTTGATTTATATCTTTATATACTGCTGCTAATTAGTACAACAAGATTCACTTTATTTTCCATTGGATTGTTTGACTTGTATCTCGTATTTTCTTATGTCTTGGGTAGGTATAATCATCTTCTACGGGTACTCAAGCTCTTGGAAACCATTGATCACTTCCAAGGCTCCTTTCCAAGCCATATTCCACTTCGTAACTTGACCTATAGGGGAATCACTTCCATAGTATCATTTTCCATCTCATTCCCCCCTAGGGTAACTGGGGATTCCCCCCTTCTGTTGGATTTTTCATTCACTAAAGCGAGTAGAGGGTTTATCTGAGGTGACAATAGGTAAACTCTCCCACCATTATCACCACTTGTGGATTGGGTTGGGATTTTTCCAACCTACAGTTTTCACAATAATATTTTGATGTCATTGTTGGGGAGGATTTTGAATCCTCCTTCGTGCCCTAATGACGCTTTGGAAAGCTTCCATCCTAAAGCCTTTACCCCTAGCTTGCCTGGCGACTCCACTTGAAGGACATTCCCCTTCAGCCCTTGATGAGATTTTCATAAAGTTCATTTGGCGACTCCATTGAGGTATTACCCTAAGTAATGGAACAATGGCCTTGCGAGCCTTACCATGGGCATTCCATAAGGTGTATCCTTCTATTGATGTTCAAAATATCCTTGGATATCCAAATCATTGCTCTACGGAGTGGAGGGCAAGTTGCCCTAAATTTATTGGTGATCCAGCTCTAACATTCACCCATGTCGTGAATTATATGAATACGCTTCAAGATTAAACATGCTACATGAATACATGTTGATGAAATTTTTTGTGTCTTCACTGGAATCAAGTTAAAGGAGTTGGCTTGCACACTAATGTAATCTGAAAAGTATACCATCTTATACGAAGCTCGTTGAAGAATTTCTTAGGCATTATTAGCTAGCTACTCAGAATTTGCAAGATACTTTCCAAGATCTCAAACACGCTCTTTGTAGAGAAGTTTTTCTTGTAAATGACGAGACAATAGATGAGGAGTGGAAAACTGATGAAGAGTATCATCCACCTACTGCAGAAGAAGATCTCGATGATGAAGACCCATATGAGACATCAATGTCCATTGTCCCTCTTGACAAAGATGAAGTCTTTTAGCCTTGCTTTCCTCTTGCACATGAAGTTAAAGAAGCAATTAGTCTCAATGATGAAGATCCAATTGAAGCCGCCCTAGCCTCTGTTCTTCCTGCACACAAAGACAAAGAGATGGTCGTTTTTAATCACACTGATGGTCTTATGAAAGAAACCTTGGATATGGTTGATGAGCATATAGACACTTTCATATAGACTGGGAGACACACATGGGATTTTGGTCATTTCATTTTTTATAGACACCCCATTTACGACATTGAGGGTAGCTCTCAAGCAAAAGGGGTTGAGTTTTCATCTTTAGAAGATCGGTCTTCATGCATATATGATTCAAATATTTGGCAACTTGATGATGATATGACTACATATTTGTTCCATCCATTCGAGGATGTCCTGTCACAACATTTTCAGGGTGATTTTTAGTCGTCCCATGCGAGTTGTGATGCATATCCTTTTGGGGATGCATAATTGTTCTATGAGGACTTCCAGTTACCTTCATCCTCAATTTTAGATGAACACTAGGATGTGGCCATCCCAGAGGGGTCAAAGACTCACTCTACAAAGTGAAAGTATTTTCATCTTGGGGATTTTTAAGAGGATTCACAGATGAAGAGGCAATGTTTTTCTAGACCTGAGGTTGTCCCTTACCTAATTTCTTATTCTCAGGAAAATCATGGGGTCTTATTGGGATCTCTCATGTCTTCTTAATATTTAGGAAGCAACAATCATGATAATGGGGATGAAGATGAGCCATCATATACATATGGTATCCCTCTTCATAGATGGATTGATCGAGCATGTGGCTATCCTTTCAGGTAGGATTTTCGTGATGATCAGAATTGCGGCTACTCTTTTCAGTAATATTTCCTCCCTTCCACCCATCTCCATGAGTTTCATTTCATGATTGATTATATGTCTATTTATGCTCATGATTATTATGTTCTCAACTTATCCTTGTTGTATTGCATGATTAAGCACAGGGGGAGATACCTAGATAAAATGATGAACATATGGTTGCATTAGTTGTATGAATTCACCTGACATCACCTATCACCTGACCTTCAGGGCCCCAAGGCCCTAGGTAAGTAGGTAGGTCATCTTGATTTCTTGCATTTGCATATTGATTTCTCATGGTAGTTTAGTTGTGTTATCACCAATAATTGTCACAGGCAAAAAGGTATCCAGGTCTGCGGCCTGCGCAAAAAGCATCCAAACGCACCACGCAGAAAAGTTCATTTCGGGCTTAAAATACTAGCAGGCGGGCAAAGATCAGTTTTCAACGGTGAGGATCCATCGATGGAGTAGATCGACGATCATCAAGAAGTCGGGCCGTGAAGTTGCCCAAAACTTAGTGCCAGGGTAGAGTTACAAGGATTCGTGAAGTGCAAAATGATCTCAGCCATCCTTATCAGTAGGACGCTTGGCACGCGATTAAGCATTTCATGATTTCACGGATCGGAGCAGTCGAGGAGAAAAATCATCAGATTTCGCGAAATGCGAAATCACAAAAAGATCGCAGTCGTTGATAACAAGAGAGATTCGGGCCGTCGGATCAGCTCTTCGCAATTTCGTGAATCAGAAGAGTAAGGGAACAGTGTCATCAGAACTTGCGAAACGCGAAACCCTGAAATAAGTATGAACCGTTGATCTTTGAAGGGGATAGGTGGAAGCCGACCCAAGCCTTCGGGGAAATGAGTTTCGGGGGTATTGAAGTGAGCTACACACAATTTTCACAAAATGCTAAATTGCGAGTTTGATCTGAGTCGTACATTGTAGAAGGGCACGTGGTGCAGGATCTGAACCAGAGAAGATCTTTCGGGAAAGTTGAGGTGAGAAATGCCGACATCGTCAAGGCCATCCATTCTAGGGGACACATGGTGTAGGATCCAGGCCAAAGAAAATACTTCCTAGGAGTGCCAATGGTATGTGGTCCCACAATGAAAGTTTGATCCGGGTTGTCTAAAGCAGAAGGGGCACGTGGTAGTAGATAATGCGAAATCGCGATTTCACATATCGAAGGTTCGAGCATGGAGGACAACGCAAACTCCCAACACTCGAAATCATGAAGTGCTTAAAGTTTGGGCCCATGTTCATAGCCTGTGGCCCTATGGCATGCAGGTCCGAGAAGAAGATTAGCACCTGTTGCGTAGAGTTGGTGACGTGGGGTCTTCAGGGAAGCAATCTTGGTTGTCAATTTTAGAGAAGATCTGACCATCGATCTGAATAGACCGTTTCACGATTTCGGGCATCGTGGTGTTGGGAGTCAAGGGGAATGAAAAATTGCAAAACATGAAGCCCTGAGATTTCACATCGGATAAGCACATGGTCACAACCCCAGGGTCATATGGAAAGTGGGGCCAAAGAAGGTGAGGGATGCATGGCGAAGGTTGTTCAACAGGATGATCATGGCTATCGGTTTCTAGACAAATCCGATCGTTGATATGGAGGAGCCATTTCGCAAGATTAGGCATCGGTACTTCTGAAAACAAGTATAGTGAGAACTCCCAATATGCGAAGCCCCTAAATTTTATAGGGGATAGGCACAAGGTCATGGACTAGGTCGCATGGGACAACGGAAAGAGTTGCGCAAAGGGCCAAAATGCCAGTGTTAGCCGCAGTAAGAGGCTGCCATATTTTCAGGTGCCAAGATGACTTGGCCTCGTTCTGATCCCAATGAAGCAGTTAATGGAGGTAGGTGCTGGTAGATGAAACCTGAGCTCAACCCATGAATGGAAAGCCAGAAAGGACTGCCCGTGGAGGCAGAATGTCAGCTCAGAGTTCCCTTGTGGACGTATTTTTCTATGAGCCCATACCGAGTTAAGGTCGCATCTGACAGAGGAATTCCTGTGCAGTCTGACTAAGAAGACACCATGCCCTGAAGTTTCGAGCACGCCTTTGTTGGGCGATTTTTTTAGTATATGTATGAAGTTCTGTTATTTTTGTAAGGGGTCGATGATTGAGCTAGGCTCCTGATTGTAAAGTTTTAATGAACATTTAGGTTCTCTAGTTATGTATATGCATTTGAGACTTCTTGTCTAATGAATGTCAGTTTCTTTTTTCATCTCTTTGTAACGACTCTGTTAAAACACTCAGAATTGGAGGATCCATTCGAGGGTAGTTATGTTGCTGTGATGTAGGTTTGATCACTTCAATATTTTCATCAATTTTAATCAGTTTCTTGTGTTATCTTTCCCCTCTTACACTAAGTAGCTCGGAATTGGAGGATCTAGTCGAGTTGTTACAATAGAATGGTGATGAAGGTTTTATCATCGCGCTGTTATAACCGTTCCATTTAGGCATGTCTTAGTGTCTGAAACTTCGAGTCCAAGAGGATCTTGTTCTTGAAGCTTTTCTTCCCTAGGCTGCTGGAAGACCGAATGTCCATAACAAACTCTTACATTTTCTCACCAAGTCTTCCCTCTACTCATTTTAAATTCAACTCCCTGACTGGAGTTAGATCAAGACCTCACTTGCTCATGCATTGCCTGGTCCAGTTTTCCAAGTTAAAGCAATATTCTCTTGAGCCTGTGCACATTAGACCTTATCTAAATTATTCACCATGACATAAAATTGATGGGTGTCGAGCTTACCTCTGCTGCAATCCAGAGGTGACTTCTGGAGCTAACAAGTTGCAATTCATCTTTGATTTTCATTCTTCTCTACTTGCATTATTGATTTACATGTTTCTCTTTTCATCATATGTATGAAAAATGCAAAAAAAATCTTTTCTAGATTAGTTGTCATTTTTGAAGTTTTGGATTTCTTCATATGGACAAAGGATGAGTGAGTCATCCTACACTTAATGAGTTTTTCATTTCAGTGTGTGTAGGAACATGTCCACTAGGATATGTTGTGGTTCTCATGCACTCTACGATGAGTACATGTCCCCAAGTAGGAGCCAGATGCTATCCCCAATTCCTAGGGATAAATAAGGAGATGATGTCTCGAGGTCCTCAGGTTGTAGACATGGAGTACCGAGAGACAATTTGACTAGCAATGTCCACTTGCACAGATAGAGGCCCGCTTCACCACTACATATCTCAAGTTCAGTATGAGGGTATCCAACACATCAACTTGCTTCTAAAAGACATTGGTTCTTGCTCCATGAGGTACGAGCTAGGTATTATGGTGAGTGTCATTTCAATATTTGAGGCATCTGAGTTTGTTTCATTTTAAACTTCTTTTGATTTTGTTGTTGATTAATTGGTTTGGTTGTCATTGATGCCAACCCTTGAAGCAAGTCTGACAGTAATTTTTGGTAGCCCCAACAGTGTGGTTAAGGAACCCAAGTTTGGTTGAGGAATAATGTAATGAAGATCAATGAATTTGCAAGTGAGAGTATTCTATATGGATAGTACATATTGTGTCATTTTCGGTGATATGTGGTACATCACGTAGTTCCTCATGGTTGAGGAGATATGGCTTAGTAAAGTTGGAGAACCCTCATGAGTTATCTAGAAGCCCCTAGAAGGTCGAAGAAGTCAAATTATTCTAGAAGCTCCTAGAAGAAGTTTACTAGTCAAAGTGGTTGTAACTAGGAGTTAATCATGAGTTAAGTTGTTGCAAAAAGAAAATAATTAAAAATAAATTAGTTGCAACTAGAATTGGTGTGTTTACTATTTGTGGATAAAGTGGTTGCAAGTGGGAAAAGTAGTTAAAAGTGGGTTATCCCTAAAAGAAGGAAGTTGGGTAAACCAGTTAGAAGATAACCTCTAAAGGAAGCTACTTGGAGAGTATAAATAGGAGATCAAGGGTCTCTAATTAGCACCTAATTTGAGCACATTGAATATCTATTTTGTGAAATGTTATGGGTAGGTATCATTGACAAATTTATAGCAGTGAGTCTGAAGCAGTTACAAAGTTGTAGGTTTGAAGAGTTGAGACTGTGGGTATTGAACTAGGGTTTCACTGAAGACATTCACAGGTTGCAGTAATAGAAGGGTGTGAACATCCATGGGCCGTAATGGGACAAAGCACAGAGACCCGCAAGTTTACTAAGGACAAAGAGTGGATTTGTTGCCAAGGGTAAAGGAAAGAAATATCAGATCTATTGTTAGGGACAAGTTGCAGAGATGAGAAGAGGCTACAGGAAGATCTATTTGTGAAGATACGACATAGCTATGTACAGTAAAAAAATGTATGTTATAATTGTATTAAGTAGTTCTTTGGTGAATTCTTGGGGTATGACTATGGGAGATTGAGTTTTGTCCTCGATGGACTATTGGTTGTATGGTATGCTCTGTATTAAACATATCTACATGGATACATTGCTACTGTATTGGTTGCTAGTTGTTGGGATACTTCATTGGGCATCTTGTTAAGACATATCTTATGTTAGTTGGAGTATGGTTGAGGGTTTATGGTTAATACACAATGCTATCAGTACAAGCTATGTTTGCTTAACAATGAAGGTTTGTTGTATGGTTAATGTAAGGGTTCTTATATCACATGAGTTCAATTAGACATATATATGAACCTAGTACATGGTTGTGTTAGATCTACTTGGATATTGGATGAGTATTGTTTCTGTTAGAACTATAAGTCACCCTCCGATTGCAAAGAGGGTAAGCCCAATACCCATTGGATTTTTATGTCACAGGTTGGTTTTAAAGAGGCCAAATGGGTGCAGACTCAAGATGATATCGTTTTAACTCTGAAAATTGGACTGGTATGCTCCCACATGGCTGAATGTCTCTGGCAAGCACAGGTGAGCGAATGGCTGATGCAGGATGACTGATCCTAGGTGATGGTTTCTCATTTGCAGGCTCTGGGTAGGATATGAACTGCACATTTAGTTCTCCCTCTTCTTCTTCATGACTCTCCCAAGGATCAGAATCATAATCATCATAAACAGGAACCATGGGAAAGCTCTGCTCTTTGTCTTCTGGAGGCACAAAATGGTGGATTTCCACACAATGTTTTTCCTCAATGTATAAAGGAAAAGGCTCCATGGTATGCTCTTGGAAATCCTCAAAATCTGAAACATACGATTCCATGTATATAGCCATAAGATCATGAATCGTGTGACCGAATCTTGGCTACTTTAGAAGACTAAGCTGCTCCTCTGTAAATGCCTCTATGATTTCAAATAAAAGACCTCCCTGCTCCTTCAAAAACAACTCTCGATCATCAACAAATGCAGTCTATTTTCCTTGTTGTTGTTCCAGCTCTAATTCATAATCACTATCTTCTTGCTCAGAATCTGAAACATGCTGATGGTCTTCTTCCTTAGGGAAATGCAATTTTTCAAGATATGCTTGCATATGAACCCCCTTGCTAGACCCGATGTTCTCTTTGACTTCTTCAACATCTTCAAATAGGTGTCGTAACGATGAGTATTTCCTCTCTCTCACGAGAAGGACCAGCTCTGGATGTTGAGCCATGACATAATACACCATGGAAACAGTCTCTATGGGTCTGATCTCCATAGGCATACTATGATAAACACTGTAAAACCTCCTATTGAAGATAGCCAAGGCTTCCTCTTCCCCTCTCCTCAAGGCATTATACTCAAACCAATATTGATCAAGGGACTTGTTCTCACCCCAACACTTTAAAAATGCATGGCATAGCTTGGTCTAGGAGCCAATAGAACTAACTTCCAGACCTCTAAACCACACAACAACATCTCCAGACAAGCATTGTGAGAACAACCTCATGGAAACATCATCACAAACAATCTCAAATTGATCGACAAAGATCTCAAAGGCCTCCAAATTCCTCTCAGTTGTAATATGATCCTCTCTAGAAAACCGAGGAATATACTCAAAGGAATAACACAGATAAGGATGAAGGTCATGTGGCAGCCTTAAAGGTTTAAACAACTTATTTTTTATTTTAATTTGAAAAGCAGTGGGATGATCATGAGGATTAACAAGTTGATGGAAAGGCTCAGTAGGAATAACGGCGGATGATGACATTTGAGAAGATTGTGGATTATTTTCAACCTCCTCAGGGCTACAAGGGTGATCGATTTCAAGAGGAGATGCAATATAGATTTCACTTTTATGAATAGGCAGAGGTGAAGACATGAGATCGATATCCACAACAAAATAAGATGGCATGATTTCTTCTTCCAAGGATGGATAAATAAAGGAAGGCCTATTATCATCTTAATAGACAAAGCAAAGGATAATCCTCTTTATATGTGAAGGGAAAGAGAGAAATGACCTGATAAACAAGAACATGATTTTATGAATAAAGCTCATAAACTGATACCTGGTCTTCCCCTTCGGTATGGTCATCTTTCTATCAACAAGATCCTCCCCAGTCGAGTCTTCGATAGTGGTGTTGCTAGGTGCAAGTTGCAATCTTCAATGGTTCTAATGTCTGATGCACCTTCAGAATCAAAAGCTTTTTGTCATTCTATCCCAGGGAAAATTCTTCAATTCGTTCCCCCGCAACAACGCCAAAAATGTTAGCACTAGAAGTCACCCTCTGAATGCAAAGAGGGTAAGCCCAGTACCCATCCGAGTTTTATGTCATGGGTTCATTTTAATGAGGCAAAATGGGTGTAGACTCAATATGATATCATTTTAACTCAGAAAACTGGACTGGTATGCACATGCAAGTGAGGTCTTGATTCACTTCAGTCAATAAGTTGGAGTAAGGGTGAATAGAGGGAAGAATTTGGTTAACATAGTGTAGAGGTCTGTCGTAGACATCAGGTCTTCCAGTAGCCTAAGGAGGAAAAACTTCAAATACAAGATCCTCTTGGATTCAAAACTTCAGGAAACTGAAAGAACGTAAATAACAACACTGCAATCAAACATACATTACAATACAGTCAAAACAATCCATGTGAATCCTTCAATCATGGAAACTTCAGTATCAGAGGCAAATATGATGAAAAAGAAGCTGACTTTCATTAAATAAGAAGTCTCAGATCCAAATACATAACCAAAGAACCAAAAGATTCATCAAAAGTTTACAATACGGGAGCATTGCTCAACCATCGACCTTAACAAAATACTAAAACTTCCCATATATACTCAAAAATGCTGCTACCACTGGGAGCGTGATTGGACCTCTGCATTTAAAGATTTTAGTCGATGCCTGCTCTGTCAGACTACGCATGTATCGTTCTGTCTGAGGCAAACTTAAGTCAGCATGGGCCTTCAGGAAAAATCATCCATCGAGGGGGCCTTTGGATGACAACTCTGTCTCTACAACCATACCTTCCATGCTTTCCATTTATGGAGTGAGTTGAAGTTTCAACCACCACTCCTTGTTCATTCACTGCTTCTTCTCAGGATCGCAATAAGGCTAAATTCCCATGGGCTGCTGTGTGTTGCTGGAGGCTCTTTATTGCAGGTCCTATGAAGCCCATGACCTTCCTCTTTTGCGCTTCCTAAATCTTGAGCCTCAGGCGCCAACTCCTTCTTCATCACCCCTTCACGCTTGTGACCTTGAGATGTGACCTTGGGCCTATCTCAAAGGTGCTTTGGGGTTTTGCGCTTCACGAAACTGGCGCATCGCTCCCTGCAAAACCTCTGACTCGTGAAACTGTGAATCTGCCAATCTGGCGCCACGTGCCCCTCTGGATTGGATGACCTAGATCCATTTCACACTTCGTGCTTTGTGAGGTTTTATTTTGCTTCCTTCCAAAATTCCCGAGAGTCACTTCCGCGAATCATCGAATCAGTTGCCACCTGTCCCCTAAGATCCATGGTCCAGATCTACTTCGGGCCTTCAGTACTTTGGGACTTCGGACCTCGGCTCATAACTCTAACATTATTTCAAACTCCCAATTCTCCTGATAATTTTCTACCGTTGATCTCTCCCAATGAGATCTATGACCCAGATTTAATCTTTGCTCGACCTGGATCTCGGGCCTTTGCTTCGACGCTAATCTTTGAGCAACTTTGGACTTCCAAATGCCCGAGTGTTGTCGATATGATTTTCCTGATTGGATCTCTGTCGTTGAAAGATAAACTTGTCTGCTTGCTTGATTCGAGTCTAGAGTAGATTGCTCTGAACGTTGCACTTTGACTCTTCTTGTGTAGGCTGCGAACTTGGACAACTTGTTTTCCTTGAGAACTATATGTGATAACGGTTTCCATAAGATCAACTAGTTTGAGAGTAGATACAGAGTGATCAGAAAGTGAAAAATACCGAGACAGTGACACACACAGAGTAACAAAGACAACATTGGTGATACTAGCAAATATTTATGCTAGTCCACGAGTTGCAAAAAACAGAGTTGCGAACATCCGCAAGTTGTAGTAGGGAAAGGAACGAACATCCGTGTGTTACAGAATAGACAGGTCGTGGATCTACAAGAAAGTTTGAAGAAGAGTGGTACAAGCTGGGACAAGCTTTCAGTGACAATTATTACAGTGACAATGTTAATTCATTGATAATGACAAGTTGTCTACATTTGGAATTTATACTTCAGGGCGGTTTGGATGGGGCAACGATAGGTGGTTGTAGCCACCTTCCGATTGTAGCTGTAGAACATTAGGGGTTGTAGCCTCATTCTAGTTGTATCTAGAGAATTGGGTTGTTGGAGCTTCCCTCAGGTTGTAGCCTGAGAATATAGGGGGTTGGAGCCTCCTTCCAGTTGCAGCTGGAGAACAAAGGAAGTTGGTGCTTCCAATGAATGTACTTCTTAAAGACATATAATAAAAAACATTCCGTGTTTTTCTCTCGCATTGGGTTTCCACATAAAAATACTGGTGTACTGTGTATGTGTATGATTTCTCATTGTTAATGGTTTATTTCTTCTGCACTTGTTGAATGATATTGGTAAATTAATCATAAAGTTAACAACACTTATATACTGTGGTTAAAAAGGATTAAAAAGCTCTATTACTGATTCACCCCCCACTTAGTAATCCAACAATTAGTATCAGAGAAGGTCCTTCAAGAGACAATTTAACCACTGGAAGGAGATCATGGACTACTCTAAGATTGGGATGCCACAGTTTGATGGGGAATATTATGCTTTCTGGAGAATAATAATGAAGACACGCATACATGCACTAGGATTTTATGTTTGGTGATCAATGGTAGATGGATACAAAGCACCAATCGTTCCTCCAACAGATAAAGATGGAAAGAAACTTGAAGAAAATAATTCAAGAGCCACAAGCACACTCCTAAATGGTTTATCTAAATAAATATACACCAAAGTTATGCATTGTGATTCCACAAAGGATATATGGGTCAAATTGAAGAGTGTATACAAAGGAGATGAGAAAGTCAAGGAAGCTAAACTTCAAATTTTCAGAGCAAAATTCGAACAATTGAAGATGAATAAAGATGAAAACATAGCTTCCTACTTTCTACGAGTCGATGGAGTAGTAAAAAATATTATAGGCTTGGGAGATGAAGTAAATGAACATGTCATTGTCAAAAAGTATTGATATCCCTACCAATGAGATTTGATTCAAATATTTCAGCACTGGAAGAGAGAGAGAGGATCTAGCTACACTGACCATGGATGAGTTGCATGTGACACTCACAACTTACGAGATGAGAATAGAGCAAGACAATATGGTTACAAAGGAAGCAGAATTCAAAGCATCTAAGAAGTCAAAGAAAAAGGGCAAACAAAAGGAAAAGTAAGATAGTAGAAACAATGACATCTCAGAAGATGATGAAGAAGTAGCCAACTTCGTCAGAAGACTGAAATGGAACCGACAAATATAGAGGTAATCTTCTGTTGATTTGTTTTAATTGTGATGGTATTGGTCATTTTGCTAATAATTGTCTACATAAGAAAAATAAAAGGAATGAAGAAGATGATTCTAATATTAAACAAACATATAAAGGCAAAGAAACCAAAAAGAGTTTTTTCAAGAAAAGTCTTTGCACCAAAGAAGATAGTTCCTCATTAGACAAAGATGAAGTCAATGATATTGATACAGAAAGGGTTCTATTCATGGTAGTAGAAGATTCCAATGAAGAAGGCTCCAAAGAAGAATATGAAAAGGCAGAAGTTGACTACATAGAAGAATTGTTGAGTGCCATAGAAGTTATAAAACGAGAAAAGAAGAAAAACAAATCACTTCATCCAGAACTAAAAGAAAGGGGAATTCAAAATTCAGACTCTGAAGAACTAGAGCAGATGATCACTAAATTAAAAATCCAAGTAGAAGAAGACAAGAGAATTGAAGAAACACTCAGAGAACAATTAGAATAAAGAGACAAGATCATTGGAAATTTGGAAGTAGAGATTGTCACATTTAGAAAAGATATTCAAAAGAAAAACATGCAGAACAACTCCAAATTTTTGAATGAGATTATTAGTAGTCAAAGGACAAATAATGACAAGTCCGAACTAGGATACATCCAGATAGAAAAGGGATCAAGCTCCAAAAAAATAGATATAGAAACAAAACCAATAGGCTATGCAGAGACAGTCAGAGGATCTCTTGAGAAGAAAGAAGACAAGAAGTTTCACATGGAAGATCACAGAGACACTCCTCCACCCAGAAGATTTAGATTTCAAAATCAGCGGCAATCAAAAACAAGAAGGTCTCAAGAAGAAGAAGAAGGGTTCAGAAGAGTAACTCATATAAGAAGATCTACAACTCCCAGGTATCAAACTATCTTCCTTGGTTTATGTTATTCATGTAACAATTTTGGACATAAGGCTATAAATTGTAGAGCAAATAATTGGAACCGATACAATCGTGAAAGTTATGCATGAAATGGTTATTTAAGAAGGCCTGTGAAATACATAACAGAAGCTACAACAAGTTTGAATCCTTGAGTACTGATATGGAATGCTACAAGTGCAACAACTTTGGACACATGGCCAAAGATTGTAGAATGATGGTTCCTCCAAGAGAATCACAATAGAATAACAACAGTCAGAGACATGAACCTCAAATAATATGGATAAGGAAGTAGAATCGGTACAACAATGAAGAATGCACACTTACTCTACAAGCTAAACACAAGAAACATGGTTGGTATATTGACAATGGTTGTTCAAAGCACATGAAAGGTGATAAGGATAGTTTTCTAACCTTGAGAAAGGAAAGAGATGGATCAATCTCCTTTGGAAACGATGACTTAGCCAGAATCATTGGAAAAGGCATAGTCAGAATTGAAAATAAGGATACCAAGGCATATAATGTTCTACTAGTAGAAGATATGAAACACAATCTTCTGAGTGTAAGTCAAGTGTGTGACCAAGGTCACAAAATTGTGTTTGATTCATAGAAATGCAAGATAAGAAAATCAGATTCAGGCAGAGTGGTGGGGACAACTCTAAGAACTTTAAGCAACATATATGTACTAAGTGAAATTGGAAATAAAAAGTGTTGTTTAGGAAAGGAAGATGAAGTTTGGCTATGACACATAAGAATGGGTCACATAAATTTTGATAATATTTTCAAGGTCAACAAAAAGGAAGAAAACAAAGAAATGCCCCAGATCACGAAGTCAACCAACACTTTATGCAATCATTGTCAACAAGGAAAGCAAACCAGGACCAGTGTCAAGTCAAAGGAATACTCCACAACAAAGTCGTTGGAAATTGTGCATACTGATCTAGTTGGACCAACTAGAACAAAGGGGTTAAAAGGTGAGAAATATTTTATGCTATTGGTTGATGATTATACAAGAATGATCGCAGTTTGTTTTTTTAGGAAGAAGTTAAAGGAATTCGAGAACTTCAAGATATACAAGGAGATGGTTGAAAATGAGATAGATTCGAAAATCAAATGTTTGAGATCAGATAATGGAGGAGAGTTTACTTCAAAGGAATTTATGGATTTCTACACTAAGCATGGGATAAAAAGGAAATTCTCCATTGCTAGGACACCACAACAAAATGGAGTCGTCGAAAGGAAGAACATGACAGTACATGAAATGCCTTGAACTATGTTAATGGATTCCAAGTTGACAGACGCATTTTGGGCATAGGTAGTGCATACAACATTTCACATTCAAAATAAATGAATGATTAGAAACAATAATGATAAAAATCCCTATGAGCTATGGACAAGAAGACCAACGAATTTGAAGCATTTTAGAGTTTTTGGAAGAAAATGCTACATCAAAAGAGAAGATGGAAGAATGGGAAAACTCGATTCTCATGTGGACAAATACATACTTGCTGGGTACTCGAGCACAAGGAAAGCATACAAATGCTTCAATGTAAGGCTCAACAAAATTGTGGAAAACATCAATGTGATGTTTGATGAGACAAGTGGACAAAGAATAAAGGAAGAAGAAAAGGATTCAATGGAATAGGTTCATGAAGAAGAAGCAAAGGAAGAAGAAGTAGCAGAAGAGGAATATGAAGAGAAGTTAGAAGAAGAAGAGAAAGGAAAACAAGATCTTCAAGTACCTCCAAAGACACCTGGCAAACGAATACAAAAGAATCATCCATCATATTAGATTATCGGGAACAAAGATGCAAGAGTTGAAACTAGAAGAATAATTTGTTCACCAGAGCAACTGCACCTAACACTCTTATGTACAATTGAGCCAAGCAGTTTTGAAGAAGCCAACAAGGATGAATTATGGATAAAATCCATGGATGAAGAGTTATATCATATAGAGAAGAATGACACTTGGGAATTGGTTCTAAGGCCAAGGTACAAGAATGTGATCGGTACAAAGTGGGTCTTCAGAAACAAATTAAACGAAGATGGACAAGCTACTAGGAAAAAAACTAGATCTGTATGTAAAGGAATATCTTAGGTTGAAGGTATATATTTTGAAGAGATGTTTTCTCCAGTTGCAAGAATGGAAGCAATACGATTGATCCTCGCTTATGCATGCTCCAAGAATATTAAAGTGTATCAGATGGATGTGAAATCAACCTTCCTAAATGGGGATCTATAGGAAGCAGTATACATTGATCAACCCTAAGAATTTCAGTTGTCAGAGAATGAAGATTATGTTTACAGGTTGAATAAGTCCTTGTATGGTCTCAAACAACCCCCTAGAGCATGGTATTCCAAACTGGACAAATATTTACAACAACAAGGGTTGAGGAAAAGGAATGCAAACAAAAACCTCTACATCAAGGTAAATCAAAATAGTATTTTGTTAAGTGAAGTTTATGTTGATGATATTATCTTTGGAAGTGATGATGATAGGATGAGCTAGAAATTTGCAAAGGATATGCAAGATGAGTTCGAAATGTCATTACTTGGAGAATTTTATTTCTTCCTGGGTCTTCAGATATGTCAAAGCAACCAAGACATTTTTATCTCTCAAACCAAGTATATCAGAGAAATGCTAAAGAGGTTCGGAATGGAAGATTGAAAACCAGTCAATACTCCTATGCAGACCAGTTGTAAGTTAAGTAAAGAAGATGATTGAAAGTCTACAGATCAAAGGCAATATAGGTCAATGATTGGCAACTTACTTTATGTGACAACATCTAGACCAGATGTAATGCATGCAGTTGGACAGGTGGCATGATTTCAAGCAACACCAAAGGAATCACTATTTTTAGCAGTAAAGAGGATATTCATATATCTCAAGGGTACATAAGAGTTTGGATTATGGTATCCAAAAGGAAAGGATCTATCAATTATTGCCTACACAGATGCAGATTGGGAAGGTTGCATTGATGACCGAAGAAGTACAAGTAGAGCAACATTCTACTTGGGTGAGTGTTTGGTATCTTGGCTAAGCAAGAAATAGTCATCAATATCACTGTCTACAGCCAAAATAGAGTATATTGCATCAACAACATGTTGTACACAGGTTCTATGGATGAAACAAACATTGATAGATATACAGGTTGAGTATGACGAGCCCATTCCGATATATTGTGATAACACAAGTTCCATCAGTATCTTAAATCCAGTGATGCACTCCAAGACGAAGCACATTCAAATCAAGTTTCATTTTCTATGGGAACAGGTTGCAGAGAAGAACATTCGAGTTGAGCATGTTGGGACCAAAGAACAGATTGCATACATCTTTACAAAACTGCTTCCAATGGAAGCTTTTGAGTATCTTCACCAGAAACTTGGCATAATTTCTGCCCCACAATGAATTTTGAATTCTATTCTCATGTCTTAGATTTACACGAGGAAGCACCATAAAGAGGACAATTCAACTTGGGGGAGCAACCTCAGGGAGAGTTCAGTCAGGGGGAGAAACCCTAGGGACAGTTAAGTCGGGGGGAACAACCCCGACAAGAAGTTACCTTTGCCATTGATGTCAAAGGGGGAGAGATTCATCAGATGCATGGAGAGAGAGTAGGCATGATTCCAGGGGGAGCGATGGTCACAGGGGGAGCATGGGCGACATGACTTCAATGTTGCATTAGAGTGTTGCCATCAATTCCAAAGGGGGGGATTGTTGATTAATTGGGTTGGTTGTCATTGATGTCAACCCTTGAAGCAAGATCGATAGCAATTTTTGGTATCCCTAGTAGTGTGGTTAGGAAACCCAAATTTTGTTGAGGAATAATGTAATGAATATCAGTGAATTTGCAAGTGAGACTATTATAGATGGATAATACATGTTGTGCCATTTTTAGTGATATGTGGTATGTCATGTAGTTCCTCACGACTGAGGAGATATGGCTTAGTAAAGTTGGAGAACCCTCATGAGTTATCTAGAAGCCCCTAGAAGGTCAAAGAAGTCAAATTATTATAGAAGCTCCTAGAAGAAGTTTACTAATCAAAGTGGTGGTGACTAGGAGGTAATCATGAGTTAAGTTGTTGCAAAAAGAAAAAAATTAAAAATAAATTAGTTGCAACTAGAAGTGGTGAGTTTATTATTTTTGGATAAAGTGGTTGCAAGTGGGAAAAGTAGTTAAAAGTGGGTTAGCCCTAAAAGAAGGAAGTTAGGTACAAAAGTTAGAAGATAACCCCTAAAGGAAGCTACTTAGAGAGTATAAATAAGAGAGCAAGGGTCTCTCATTAGCACCTAATTTAAGCACATTGAATACATATTTTGTGAAATGTTATGGGCATGTATCATTGACAAATTTATAACAGTGAGTATGAAGCAACGACAAAGTTGCAGGTTCGAAGAGTTGAGACTATGGGTACTGAAATAGGGTTTTACTGAAGACATCCACAGGTTATAGTACTAGAAGGGCATGGACATCCACGGGCTGCAGTGGGACAAAGCACGGGTACCGATGAGTTTACTAAGGATAGAGCACATATCTGTTGCTAAGGGTGAAGAAAAGAAAGATCATATATATCATCAGGGACAAGTTGCAGAGCTGAGAAGAGGCTACAAGAAGATCTGTTTGTGAAGATGCAACAAAACTATCTACAGTAACAAAAGGTATGTTATATACTTGTCTTAAGTATGTCTTTGGTGAATTCTTGGGGTATGACCATGGGAGATTAAGTTTTTCCCTTGAGGGACTATTGGTTGCATGGTATATTCTATATCAAACAGATCTACAGTGATACATTGATACTGTATTGGTTGCTTGTTGTTGGGATACTTCATTGGGCATCTTGTGAAGACATATCCTATGTTAGTTGGAGTATGGTTGAGGGTTTATGTTTGAGACACAATGCTATCAATACATGTTGGGTTTTCTTAATAATGAAGGTTTGTTGTATGGTTAATGTAAGGGTTTTTGTATCACATGAGTTCAATTAGACATATGTATGAATCTAGTACATGGTTGTGTTAGATATACTTGGATATTAGATGAGTATTGTTTCCATCAGATAGAATATTTTGTGAGCAGATACAGAGTGATCAAAAAGTGACAGAGACTCAGACAGTGACATAGACAAAGTGATAGAGACAACACTTGTGACACTAGAAGATATTTATGCTAGTTCGTGAGTTGCAACAAATAGAGGCATGAACATCCACGAGTTGTAGTGGGGAAAGGCACGAACATCCACATGTTGCAGAATAGACAGGTCGCGGATCTACAGGAAAGTTTGAAGGAGAGTGGTACAAGTTGGAACAAGCTTTCGATGATAATTATTATAGTCACAATGTTGATTCAGTGACAGTGACAGGTTGTCTACATTTGACATTTATACTTCAGGGTGGTTTGGACGGGGCAAGGATAGGTGGTGGTAGCCACCTTTCGGTTGTAGCCGAAGAACATAGGGGGTTGTATCCTCCTTTTGGTTGTAGGCAAATAATTGGAGAGTTGGAGCTTCCGTCAAGTTGTAGCCTGAGAATCTAGGGGGTTGGAGCCTCCTTCTAGTTTCCGCTGGAGAACAAAGGAAGTTGGTGCTTCTAATGAATGTACTTCTTAAAGACATATAAGAAAAATCATTCTGTAGTTTTCTCTCGCATTGGGTTTCCACGTAAAAATACTGGTGTACTGTGTATGTGTATGATTGCTCATTGTTCATGGTTTATTTATTCGACACTTGTTGAATTATATTGGTAAATTGATCATAAAGTTAACAACACTTATATATTGTGGTTTAAAAGGATTAAAAATCTCTATTACTGATTCACGCCCCCTCTTAGTAATCCAACATATGTGACATGTACTTGGAAATTATGCTCCTTGCCTTGTTTCACCTTGGTGGTTGACATTGTGCCCTAGTAGGTGGTCACCCTTAGGGATAGGTTTGCTATTGGTAGGTCCTTTTGACGAGTCATTGTGTCATTCCCCATCATACTTGTCACTTTCCACACTTCACACCCTCATCTCCTTACCTTTTGGGATTTTCGGGTGTATCGACCCAAGAAGGGATTATCCCTCATTTCATGGGAAGAAGGGGCAGAAGGCCTAGAGGGAATGTAGCTAGAAAAAGATAAAATCCATATTATGAACCTTCCAAATTCTCACCCAAAGAGGTCTTGAGAACAAATGAAATGTTTCTCCTAAAAATCAAAGACCTACAAAAGCTAACACATAATATAAATGTCCCACTTGTTGAGGGATCTACACAAGGTGTGTTACAAGCTTGACTATACCCCCATGGCAACATGTGTACTTCTCCCTTCAAGTGACACTTTGGTACTTTACCCCAAGACAATCAATTAACCCTAGGGAGTACCCAATGTTTAGACCTTAATTAATTGATGGCAATAAATGGGCTTGGAAAAAAGATTCATTGAAAACAAAGGTGCAACACACCCTCTACAAAGCCACCCATAAATGAGACACTACGATCCCTTGTATGTCATGAACCCCATGCCCAAAGGTTTTTCCCCCATCCATGTCACCTTCTCCACATGACCTAGAGAGGGGTCCACTTGGGAAACACTCCTAAACTTGAGGTACAATTCACCCAATAGGTCACTTTGTCAACCCTCCCATACCCAAACTTGGAAAATTGCATAGGGTCTTTGAGCACTTGTTTGTTTTGATGGGGTGGTTTTTGATGCACACTCTTAGATGGTTCTTTTATTGACTTTATTTACTTGTCATGATTCATTTTACTTGAGATCCTTGGAGGGCGTATTCATTATCTTTGCAGGACCTTTCTTGGTGGATAGGTTTGGAAGAACACGCCTAGCTTGGGCTTCCTTTGGGCATGAAGCCCACATGATGGATACCGTGGCCCATACACCGGATGATGATAGTAGCCTTTGGAGGCTTGAGAGACACATTGGAGGATCTATCCTATCCCATTTCCAACCCAACGTTATGCTCTTGAGGCCAAAACATCACAGTTGAGGAGAATGACATCACTCTAGGGATAGGGTTTTGGCGGTGAAGGTTTTGATGATGGACACTTGGAACCTTTTGATGGCACGAGGCATGGATTGAAGGAGGAAACCCTAGCACATGAGAGGGAGGCCCTAGAAGGCCCAACAACTTCCATCCTCAACTCCAACGACTTGCAAAAAGTGTCAAAACGTCACCCTAGAAGAGGGATGACGTCACATTAGGGTTTCTTATGTGCATTTTTTATAATTAAATTTTAATTTGGTTTGTAAAGGGGAAAAGTAAGGGTTGTTGACCCCTTACTTTGTGTTTACCCTAAAATTAAGTGGAAAAACACTTTTAGGAGGATTTGTATAAATAGACAACAAACTCTTCTCATTTTATCATAACTCTCCCATCTTGGAAAGGATCCTTGGCTCAAATTTGCGCCCCTTTTGGGAAATTTTCTCTATCTCTCTTTGCTACTTGTTCATGTGATGGTTTGTCTTGGATATTGGATGGATAAGTAAGGCACTATCTTTCTTGGAGACTATTTATTGCTTTATGGTGGGTTTTATTCGTTAAAAGGAGTTTATCCATTTAATGCTTGGACTAGGTAAGGAATCTCTCTTGTTATTGCTTCTTTTATTGGTTACAAGGTTAATTTGCTAAGATTTTTGGGAGTATAAGGGAATACAACCCCAGTATGCCCATCATAATTGTCCTTGAATAATTTGTTGCACAAAGGAATACTAGGAGAAGTAAAATGGTTTACACCCTCCTAGGGTTTTTCTTATCTAGTTTTCCTTGGCTTGGGAAGTAAAAGGGATTACACCCCCAAGGAAGTAGCACAACTATCTATTTAATTTTTAAAGACTCCATAACCCAATATTTAAAGGCACTAATCTCTTGCATTGGAGAAATAAAATCATTGCATTGAGATACATAGAATTACGAGATATTGAAATTGTTTAAGTTGGAATCTTTTCTGCATGCTCAAAGCTTTTCAAGGCCACTAGGGCGTCTTGTTTCTCCGAGGATTTATTGCTGTTGTAATAAGTTAAATATACATCCATTAGGGCTGCATCAAATCACTTCATACTTTCTAAATTTTCTCATGTTCTAACCGTCAAATTTTGCTAGAAAGTTGCCAAGTTAGTCTACTAGATATTGTGTTTCTTTAGGGTGGTTTACTTGCAAGTTTTGGTGGTTGAATTTTTCTATAGTAACAGTTGTTTTCTACAGCCATAAGGCTACATAAATATATCTTCAATACTTACATCAAACAACCTTTAAATGTTGCTAAAGTCTTGTGCTATCATACTTTAGTTTCACTAGTAATTGCTAGTTAGTCTCTTGCATATTTACTTGGACTCTTAGTGACTTGTTTATCAACTATTCCATTTATTTAATTGCTGATTTATATCATTATATATTTCTGCTAATTAGGACAACAAGCTTCAATTTCTTTTCCATTGGATTGTTTGGCTTGCATCTTGTCTTTTCTTTTGTCTCGGGCATATATAATCATCTTTTGCAGGTACTTGAGCTCTTGGAAACCATTGATCACTTCCAAGACTCCCTTCCAAGCCATATTCTACTTCGTAACTTGAACTATAGAGGCATCACTTCCATAGTCTCACTTTCCATATCATTCCCCCCTAGGGTCACTGGGGATTCCCCCCTTGTGTTGGATTTTTCCTTCGCTAAAGTGAGGGGAGGGTTTATCTGAGGTGAAAGTGGGTAAACTCTCCCACTGTTATCTCCATCTTTTCGATTGGGTTGGGATTTTCCCAACCTATAGTTTGCGCGATTACAATTCCTAATCCACAACAACTTCCTCCTTGATCTGGATTTATGAGCGGAATGAAAGGAATAATAGATTGAATACACTAACACAAGGATACATAGAACAACAACAAATATCAAGTGAACAATAAATTCTATTGAATAAATAAAATAGGCTGAAACTGTAAAACTACAGAATTGGAAACAACTTGCTCGAATAGTGGTAGTTATCTATGAGAAGAGATGTGGCTTTCTACGTGCCTCCATCTGAGCAGAATGATTACAATGAGGTTCCATAGGCCTTTTTAACATTACTCATGAATGCCAAAACCTTAGACATCCAAAAACCTAACCCTAGGAGATGAAACACCAAAAGTTATGTGGGCCTCGATGGGTAAGTTGGTACCTTAACATCTCGGGGTCATAACTTTTCCATACGACCTCCGTTTTAGGTACGTGATGGCCCGTTGGAAAGGTCTTTTTGAGAACTACACATTATGCCATCAAACACTAATTTTGTCCATAGTTTGACTATGGCAAGCCAAAAAAACACTGTTTAGGGCTCCAAAACGGCCCTGAAAGTATAGAAAGAAGTATTGACATGAAAAATTCCAAAATAATCTAGTTGGATTAGGTGGGCGGCCACAAATCTCCACCTAAAAACTGTGTAGGGATTTAGACAACCCAAAGTGTAGAACTCGCAATTACAAATAATTTCATAAGAATGTGCTGAACTAAAAACTGTCAAGAGGAGCCAATTGGAATAGGTGGGTGGCCACCAATATCCACTTGGATTAGTCCTCCCTGTTAGGAAGAAATGGTCTCCATTTTGTTGAGTGCCCCCATCGGGTGAGGAAACTTCTGCTGAATTTGGCCTTGGGTGAGTCACTTGCATTTGTGTAGGAGTTTCCCTACCTTGACAACCCGATAAAGATGGATCCTCTACTGGAGAGTGCCCTTGAATTGTGTGTCCACTATTTGATCAGTGGATGCATGTACCATGCAGTCAGGGTTGAGTTATGTTAGTGTCAACTATTCTGCAATCTTTGAGGTGTCCAATAATGGTGGAAAATATGGTCGAAGGAGGTCCACATTGAACATTGGGTGCAAGCCAAGGAAGGGTGGAATGTTGAGCTCAAAAGCATTGCTACCCACAACCTTGGTGATAGTGTAAGGCCCATAGCGAAGTGGGCAAAGCTTCCGATGGGGCCCTGTAAGGTGCTCTTTATACAAATATAACTAGACCTTGTCTTCCACCTGAACCTGGTGCGGTCCCCGATGTGGATCATGGCCTTGCTTGTACTTAGCATTGGCTTTTTGCAAAATCTCATGGACTTGTTGGTGGATGCGCTGAATCCGCTCAATCAATCTGGTGGATTTGTTGGCCTCAGATTGAACATGGGAATATTCTGCCTGTGTGGTTGTAAGAGGTAATGCAACATAAATGGGACCCAAGGGTTGGAATACTAGCCCTACCTGATATGGGCTATGGCCAGTGGAGCTATGGAGAGCTCTTTTGTAGTTGTGATGAACATAGGGAAGACTCTCATCCCATCTACGTGGATGCTTAGAGTTGTACATGCACAAGGTGTGCACAATCATCCGATTGTTGACCTCTATTTGGCCATCAGTTTGGGCGTGGAAAACAATGGATTTAGTGAGCTTGGTGTCCAACAGTGACCAAAGACTCAACCAAAATGTGTCAAGGAACCTGCTGTCCCGATCTGAGGTGATGGTCAGTGGTATCCCAAAATGGACCATCACCCGTTCGAAGAAGATCTTAGTAGTATCTGTCGCTGTGATGCTCTTCTTGCAGGCTGTGATAATGGACATCTTCAAAACCGATCAAACACCACAAATACACAATCATTGTCGTCCTTGGTGGACGGAAGGCTAGACATATAATCCATCAAGATGGATTCCCAAGGCCTATCGGGAGTAGGAAGAGGGGTGTATAAGCCTTGCTTCTTGATGGCTGGCTTGGCAATGGCACAGGCAGTGCAAGATATGATATACTTGTTGACATCTTGTCGAAGTTTTGGCCAATAAAAATGTTTCTGTAGAATGACCACAATTTTCTCCATGCCAAAATGTCCTACCATTCAACTGTAGTGAGCCTCCCAAATCATCTTTTCACGCTCATTTGTGGTAACATAGAGGTGGACCAGATGGCATAACAATCCATCCTAGATGTGAAAATCAGTGAAATTTTCTCCTGTACCCAAGAGCTCATAGGTGGTGGAAAATTCAAGGTCACACTGATAAAGTTGGGGCCACTTAGATGCCTCATGCCCATAGGAATGGAACACTGTGGTGATTGCAACAACAGGAGGGTGACTGAGGCAGTCAACAACACGATTTGTGCTCCTTGATTTATACTTGACATTGAGATGGAATTGCTATAGGTATGTGGACCAATTTTGATGACGATCGTTCTACAACTTCCCATGTGTCTGTATGAATTGCAGAGGGTTGTGATCAATGTGGATGATTGTCTCATTTCCCATAATGTAATGTTTCCATTAACATAAGGCTTTCACAATGGAATACATTTCTTTTTCATAGGTGGGGTATCTCCAGATAGTATCTGAGAGTGTCTCACTATGGTTTTCTACTAGATGACCATGCTGAGTGAGAACTGTGCTGACAACATAGTTGTAGGCATCAGCCTCAATCTGGAATGGTTGTTGCAGATCAGGTAAGGAGAGTATTGGAGCTGAGCACAAGTGATGCTTCATATCATCAAATGCTTATTGTTGTGCCTACTGCCATGCAAAATTTTCCTTGCCACTGCCTTTGGTTACTTGGCTGAGGGCCCATGAGAATCCCAACACGAACCTTCGATAGAAGTTGGCAAGTCCCAAGAAGCTTTGAAGCTCGGTTAGTGTGGTTGGGGCTGGCCAGTCACGAATGACATGGATATTAGCTGGATCCACATGTACCCCATGCTCATCAACAATGTATCCCAAGTATTGGATCCTGTTCATGCCAAAGGATTATTTTTCCAAGTTGACATATAGCTTGTGCTTCCGCAGAGTGCCCAAAACCTACTGAATATGCTACATGTGCTCCTCAAAAGTTCTCTTGAAGATGAGGATTTCATCTAGATATACCACCACAAAAGAGTTGGTGAAGGGTCTCAATACATCATCCATCAATCTCATGAAAGTTACTGGTGCATTTGTTAAGCTAAAGGGCATGACCAACCATTCAAAGAGACCTTCTTTAGATTTGAAAGTTGTCTTCCATACATCAGTTGGTTCGATGGGAACCTAGTGGTAGCCAGACTTTAGGTCAATATTGTTGAATAACTTTGCCCCATTGAGTTGGTCAAGAAGGTAATCAATTCAGGGAATTGGGTACCAGTTCCTGACTATGATTTTGTTTAATGCTCTGTAATCAATGCAGAGCTGCCAAGTCTCGTCTTTCTTTTGCACCAGCACAATCAGGGTTCCACAAGGGTAAGAGATGGGTTATATGTGCCCCTTTTGAAGAAGCTCTTGGATATGGCACTTGATTTTGTCATTTTCCATCAACAAGCGATGATAGAGTGGTCCATTAAGTAGCGGGGAACCAGGGGTTAGATCAATTGTATGATTGACTTGGCAGTGCGTCGGTACCCCGGTGGGTGAGGAGAAGATGTCTTTGTACTCTTCCACTATCTCATCCACTTGCTTCTGCTGTAAAGAGAGGCTCTATGTAGAGGTCACAGATGTGGTGACAACCTTCTGCTTACTGCAAGAATGGATCACAAAGAAGACAGACTTCCCAGTCTGTGAAATGACCTTACTGCATTTCTTAGCAAAGATTAAAGAAATAGTGATAGGCGACACTACTTTTGGTATCCTGTACAATTGTCTGCCCAAAGTAAAAATAACACTACGGGGTCTAGACTCATACACAAAATCTTGCTTCCACAAATATGGTTGGCCTAAAAGAACATAAAAAACACAAGGGGAGCAATATGACATAATACCTCGTCTTTGAAGGGCTTGATGTTGTAGGGAAGACAAAATTTTTGGCTGATGCAAAGATCTCATCTTTGGCAAAGCCAACCAATGGTATAGGGATGTAGGTGCAGTGTTATCAAAAGGTCCAACCGCTTGACGATCTCTACTGAAATCAAGTTCTTCTGACTGCCACTATCGACAATGAAATGCAATAGAGTCCCCTTTACCCACATCTGTGAGTGAAAGAGGCATTCCCCTTCCTCTGGTTCTTTTGGTTCACTTAGTTGACTTTGGTGGTAGCGACAGTGGAACTAGGTTCGACATTGATGATCCACTTCCCACTTTATGGATTTGTTTTGGAGTCAAAATCTGCCTCTGACTTAGAAAATTTCAGCTCGACC
Source organism: Picea engelmannii (assembly GCA_009831015.1). Taxonomy (NCBI): domain Eukaryota; kingdom Viridiplantae; phylum Streptophyta; class Pinopsida; order Pinales; family Pinaceae; genus Picea; species Picea engelmannii. Next base: position 45,872 of record ML827530.1, on the reverse strand, counting down.
ACCGATGACTGCTTGGAGCGACATTCTTTGGTGTTGTGCCAAGGGATTTTATGGTATTCACACCATTTTCCCGTGTCCTTCTTCGACTTCTCATTACCCTTCTTGGGTTGCAGCTTGGACTGGTTGTCTTGAGAGTGGTCATTTTTGCTCTGTCCCTTGTTTTGTGGGTTGGGGCCACCTTTGCCCTGCTTTGGTTGTGAGGAGTTTGCAGATCCAAACTCTTGCTTCTTCTGCTTAAATTTATGCTCGATCTTCACTACATATCTATTAGATGCACCTAATGATGCGATGTTTGGAAAATCCATTTCCGTTTGAATGTATCTATGTAGACAAACGCAATGTTTGAGCACTATCTGTCGTTCAGAGTCTTTGATACCCAATTTGGTGTGCATGGTATGGAAAATATTGGTGAAATATGGTACTGTCTGGTCCCTTTCTTGACAAAGCATGGTCCATCTTGTGTACTCGTCCTCGTAGCTTCCAACATGGTAGTACTATTATTTAATGACATCTCTGAAGGAATCCCATGTGGGGGAGACAAAAATTATTTCAAAATCATCTATGGCCCTTTGCTTAGAGTAAGTATCCCACCAGTCCTTAACCTGGGGAATGACTTTGAGGAGTGAAAAAGTAATCTTTTCCCTGTCAAAAAAATTGTGGACCGAAAAACACCCTTCGAGTAGATTCAACCATTTATCTATAACATCCACATCTATCATTCCTTCAAATAATGGAATATAAAAATTTACTTGTACCTTGAAGGGGGTTGCATGGCCGGTTGATGAAGATGCGTCTCTTGTGGGCAGCTGCCGAAGGATTTGTGCAAAGTTGGCCATCATTTCATTCCTTTGTCACTTCCTCGAGAAACATTTTAGAAGGATCTCCTACTCCATCATCTTTCTTCTCATCCTCCATGGGTTTTTGTTGACCTCGACATGGCCGATATTGCAAAGGCTTGGCTGGTTCGAGTCCCAACTTCTTGTACCCAGATCTTGTTGGGGACATGCACGAAGAAAAATAAATGAAGAGCATATCGCTTTGATACCAATGATCCAGATTTATGAGCAGAACAAAAGGAATAACAGACTGAATACACTAACACAAAGATATGAAGAACAACAACAGATGTCTAGTGAACAATAACTTATATTGAATAAATAAAATAGGTTGAAACAGTATGTTACCCATGATTTTGGTCATCTAGATGGTGTATTGATGATGGTATACTCAGGCTCCCAACAAGAACTTTCTCCTGAGAAAAGTAGCATTCATCTACTTCCAGAAAACATATTTTTGAAGAGAGTTCACAGGTTGCTTATAGCCTAGGGTGCGAGAATGACCCATTCTCGCAGGCTACCTTCAGCTAAGGTGCGAACTTCTCGCACTGTGCTCTATGTCCAGGGTGCGAACTTTTTCTCAAGCTTGGAAAAAGGAAGAAGTCTCGAGGGTTCTAGAAGGGAATCTTCTAGAGAATGGGTTGGCATTCGAATGGTTATCATTTTACTGGTTTCCCTGATTTGGTGGGATCATTCTCATCTATGTAACCATCTCATCCTCTCCTATATATTGATAGAATTCTCATGGAAAAAGTTAAGCAAGATTAATTGGAGAATTGGTGAAGGAATTGTGTGAAGAACCCAACTTGAACAGGAGCTTGGAGACTCTAGCAAGTCTATCAAGAGGAATTGGATATTCTTCATGCAAGGATCGAGCAAATGTGTGTGTTGGAACCAAGAGTCATCGAAAGGAAGCTTGCGACATCAAGGTGATCAGATTGTATCTTCTACTTTCGATTAATATGATACAACAACATGTCCTTTTCCCATAAAGTCATTCTTACTTTATTGTGTAATTCCTTGATCATACACATAAGTTGACGATTGAATATATTTTGCCATCTTCACTTTGGTTGGTTTGTGTTGTCTTGGTCTTGACCTCACGAGAGCACCAGAGCGAAGCGGGAGAAACAGAGACCCAAGGAAGCGATACAAATGTATGTCACTTGTTCCTCCTTACTAGCTATTTCAATGGTCGTAACTTAGGGAAAGAGTCATGTCCTGTCCTGTTTTGTTCTAGATTTAGGTGGATTTGTTAGTGTCTGCACCTATCGATTAGTCTGATAACAAAATTGGTGACTCCACTGGGGATGCAACCCATTTTTTTTGTGGTTTTTGGTGTTTTTCCTTGGCCATTTGCTCTTGCCTTACCTTTCTCCATTTCTATCAATCTCTGAGTCTTCAGGACACCTTGATAGACCCTCTGGGTCTAGAAGTCCCTTCATTTTTTTTGTCCTTTTCCAAAAATTTGCCTAGTTTCAGGCATTCTCGCACTAAACCCCACAGTGGCCTACGAGAACACCCTGAGTTCGCACTCTACTTTTAAATCCAATGCGAGGTTCCCGCACTCTGCTCAAAGCTATCCCGCGAGAATGACCCATTCTCGCACTGTACAACACTGATAGCTTGCGAACCCTCTTTTAAAATTTTTGGATTTAAGATTTTTGCATGTTCAATTGCCTAGATCAGTATAGGTGTCTGAAAAGAACTTCTTGGACCATTGGTTGATGTTTTCTTGTCTTCAGATCTTGTGCACAATCAGTCTTCGAAAATCAAAGGCTCTTCCTGCCCATCTTTTTCCCAACTCTCATCTCTTGACTTTTCTTGGCAAGGATATACTCTTTGATCCTGGAATCTGAGTACTTGTTTGGTTAAGAGACGGTGATCGGTTTGAAAGTTGGGATTCTTTGTCTTTCTCACTTGCTCATCATTTGGAAGATCACTGTTCTCATGCAATTGAAAAGACTAGTTTTGTCTGCTTGTCATTTTTGTTTCCATTGAAAGATTGGTTTGGGTTTTTGTTTATTGCTTGTTCATTAGTTATTGGTTTTCCTTACTTTCACCACCATGGTGTAGAGCCTTTTTGAAAAGTAAAAAACATTTTTATTTTAAAATCATTTTCATTTTTGAAAATATTGAAAATTAATTGTTGAAATTATTGAAAAAGAACAAATAGAGAATTGTCATATTTGCGTGATTCGTTGAGATTGCATTTTAAAGAAAATTGTACATCGTAGTTCAAGATTGTTCTGGAACACTTCTCTTTCCCTCCTGTACATAGGATTCATCGAACGAAAATTGATATATTTAACTCCTATCTATGCATTGTTGGGTTAGAGTCTCACACAACATCAGTTTCATCTCCGTTTCCTTTGAGTAACAACAACCCTTAATAACATTGCGCAATTTTAAAATTTAACTAGTAACTCTTTTCTAGGGCTCTATTACACCAACATTTAGCTAAGCTAGCGCTTTGGAATAGGTAGAGAGATACACTCTCCAAAGCACAAAACACACAATAGCATCTTGTGTTAAGGAGTGTCAAATTCCATTTACAACATCTTGTCCTGGGAAGCCCTTCTCACACAAGGGTCAAACCCAAGGTTGCATTGATATTGGCAGAGTTACTCACCCTGCTTTGTCGATATCGTGTAGAGATTGCACGTATTATGGGGGTCACTTGGAGGTATACCCATAATGATGAGTGGAAGCCTCTCGAGTTGATTTCAGGCTAGATACCTTTCCCTTGCATGTGGATCAGACTGTCGACTGTTCCCCCAGGATTTATTGTTGTCGGTGGTAACCTTAGTAGCCTATCTTCTTAGGGTCTTACACAAGGTGACTGTGAAGAGGCAAGTCTTCACGGTACCTGGAATTGATGTTGGCCAAACTCACTCGGGCTCCTTGGAAGGTATACCCACGATTATGTGTGGGAGCTTGCACTAGGGTGTAAGTTCGTTAAGCAGGTCGTCAGCGTAACTTTTCCACCCTAGCCCAGCCCCTTCTCGTCTCGTTGTTGCGACGTTGGATTTCATCACCAACTAGTGACTTTGGAATTAGAAGGTCTTGTTTGCTTGGTATTGTTTCCTAGTTTTTGTTTACTAGCACATGCTGTTTGTTTACCTAAGTTGACCATAGGACTTTCTTCGTAAGTTTGTAATTCGTTCACAATATATCCTCCATGTCGTTCACGTAGAATGTAGAGTTTATCTCCAGAGCATCTGGAAGGTTCCCAACCCCTGCCTACAAGCTCACCCGAGGGCTCTCCTCAACAGAGTGAAGTCCAAGACATTACCATTCCACAAGTGGAAAGAACCAACTCTCTAGAATGTTTCCGAATTACCAATTCTCGAGAGGACTTTCGACTTCACCCTGATTTTGAGAGACAGATTATGCGAGTGAATTCTTCCAGAGACTTAGTTGTTGTGTCTTTTGGGTCATCAATCATACCCTTTCTAGGACTTAAGGGCCAAGATCCTTTTTGGTCTACGGGCGTTTTTAGATGGGATCTTTTTGGTGCAGGATCAGGCGTTGAAATCACCGTCTCACCTGTGTTCCCCGAAACCTCTGACCCGGACACAATACCATTTACTACTGCTTATTATTTCCTTGGTACAGACGCTCCGCGAGCTGACCACATCTTGATCGTCCCTATAGAAATGGTCCATTACACGGACACTACGAGTATTCACACTGGGATTACAATGGTTAGTTAAGCCCCCATCGGCACACTGCTCTCGCCCAGTGTCACCCCGACGCTTCTACCCGGATACCGTGCATTGAATGCTTCTATTCCCACTCCGATGCAAACCCCATCTAGAACTCTTGGTGGTCCCTCTTCTTCTGGGAACTCCCCTCCCGGCTTCATTTCGACACTTCCTCAACCCCCTTTCGGAGGACCTTTCTCGTCCTCTATTGACAACACTAATCCTAGTGGCACTATTCCGTCATTCACACCAAATTACCAGATTCCTGTTGGTGGACAATTTCACCAAGGAGGTTTGACTCAACTCCCTCTTATGGGGCAAATTCCTGTTGGAACACAAATCCCAATTGGAACGCAACCCTCAATTGGAACTCAACCCCCGATTGGAGGACAACCCCCACCGACCCCACTCTATGGACAAAACATACCTCCATCTTTGGCCCAGTATTGGAACCATCTGATACAACATAATCCTCAATCGACTGGGGGGCAACAACTTCCAGCTACATCCGTGATACCCCCTAGTATAGGCCAACCATTTCCAGGTATGTCAAATCCTATTTGGGGCTCGAATTCTCAAACTCACATCCCTATTCAAAGATACAATCCCATGAGTTACTTTCCTCCACAACAACCACCAAATCTGCGTGGGTCTTCACACATATGCATACTACTTATGGTCCCACTGGTTTGCCGACGGGGCTCCCTCCCCAAAGTCACCAGTACCCGCATGTGAATAGACAGTTACCCTTCTTGGCCACTTTGGATCTCCCGGAATTGTCAAGGATTTTAAACGATCCAATCCATCACTCTCCCCATTGGCCCGCTATACTAGCCAAGCTACCCTCTGACATCCCTAAATTCGATGGAAAAGTAGGAGAGGACCCGAACAATCACGTCATGACTTTCCATCTCTGGTGTTCATCCAACTCCTTGATGGATGACTCTATCCGATTACGTCTTTTTCAAAGAACTCTCACAGGTTCTGCTGCAAAGTGGTGTATAGAATTACCACGAGGTTTCTTCGCCGACTTCAACACTCTAGCTATGGATTTCCTCACCCACTACCAGTTACCAATCCGTTATGAAATGGGGACTGAGATTTTGAGTTCTTTCAAACAAACCAAAGCCACTCATATATCCGATCACATTCATGAATGGCAAAGGAGATGACGTCTCATCAAACTCGAACTTCCTGATCAGTTTCTGGCATAGTGGTTCACAAAATCATTTGTGAATGACATCGCACGTGACATCGCCATGGGTGGAGTTGTCACAGAAGAACATGCCATAAGTCGTGCTCAATATCTTGACCTCGTTTACTCACAAACGGGTACTCTCTATGGCTTACTCCTTGACACACCTCATCCTTCTGCTTCCGCCACTTCAACTATTCTGGCTGTCTCTCATGCAGCCGATGGTGTGATTGGCATTTTCCATGCCCAGCCACATTCTACCTCAAGCACCACCCCCAAACTTGTTTCTTCTAATGTTCAAAATTCTCCGTCTCCTACCCCTCCCACCAGCAAGACTTCTGAGGTAAATGCAGTTCAATCTATCCCATCCGGTAAAAACAAATCCAGAAAAGGAAAGGGTAAGAATAAGGAGGACAAAAATACTTTACAAGCAGAGAAAATCAAAACTCTGCTTATTGACGATAGGGATAAGCGCAAACCTTGATACCCTTGTCTTATCTGTGGTGATGATCACTACAAGAAGGATTGCCCACGACGCGCCGAGGTCACTAAGTTCCTTCAAGGAGCCCCGAAACCACCTACTCCGGTCGTTTTGTCCCAACCCTTCCCCTCTCAACAACATGCCCAATTGGTCATTCATGACCAACCCTCCCCTTCTACTACGTCCTATGTATTGATGTGTACTGGCGATTCAAAGAAGAATGACATTGCACTCACCACTCGAGCCAAAGATTATTCTCCCTCTAAAAAGAAGGTTGATGACCCACCTCCTTCATTGTTACAACCCTCTCCCGTGACTCCACCCACCAACGGTCCTCTTCATCTTGAACGACGGAGCCTTGACACAATTCTTCAACCCCCTCCAAAGGGCATCGTTCAGAAATTGGCTTTCAATCCTCATGCTCGTGCTGCCCAGAACTATAGCATTGTTGAAGATCTGGCCCAAGCACCTTCTGCGATGTCAGACCTCGAAGTCCTTCAAATTTTTCCCACACAACGGAAGGCAATGTTGAAAGCTATCGGTGGAATCGACCCGACGAAAATGAATTTAATAATTTTTGACTTGGAAGATCACATTCCAAGGTTACCTCCTCAACTCGCGTTCCAAATCCAAGTGATTGTCTCTGACAAAAACATTTGTCGAACCGTTATCGATGAGGGTGCCTCGACGTGTGTCATGTCTGTTACCTGCTGAAAAGACATTGGCTCTCCCTCTTTGACTGAATCCCATAACACTCTCAAAGCCTTCAATGGCTCTGGTTTTAAGCCCTACGGTGTCCTTCCTTCGTTGCCAATCATGCTAGAAAGAAAAACGGTCCAAGTCGAAGTGGAAGTCTTTGACACTCCTCTTGATTACAATCTTCTGCTTGGCTGTAGCTGGATCGATTCTATGCGCGCAGTTGTGTCAACTCTTTTTCGTGTTTTACATTTTCCACATCAAGGGAAGGTAGTCACCGTCGACCAATTAGCCTTCTTTAACTCGGATACCCGTACTGGCAACGTACCGTTCATCGCTAAAACCCCACTGGGTTACGAGAATGTCGATGTGGGTCTTCTCAAAGACTCCTCGTTAATGGGCACTTTCCCCATTCCACCGCCCGATGTTCCATGCTCATCTGTTGTTTCAATCAACATGATCTCCACCTCGATTCATGAAACTCCTGCGTCTCACGACCCATGGATGGTACCTGACCCTGGTGATCATCTTCGTTACGGTGACAAAATGCCGTTAAGTCTGGTCGAATCTGCCTATCAGGCCATTCAATGGCCAACCCCTTCTACCCCCTCTCTTGGTGAGTAATCTCCAGATCCTTTCCATGCCATTTTTCCCACAGACGAGATGATCATGTATGTCATGGAAGACACCCCTTGGGACGATGGACATCATCATTCCATCCTCTTCCTGGAGCAACATACCATCGAGAACTACCAACGGATCTCGACTTTGTCGACCGTTGTCGTCATTTCAACCGTTCCCGAGTCCACACACGATGTGTTTTCCGAAGGGAACTTAAGCAATATCTCACCCACTATTCCCCTCGACATATCCATCAAACCTGGAACTGTCAAAAATGTGCATATCGAAGCTTCGTGTTCCCCTTACGAAATCGTCACCTACACTTCACTTTTCAAAGAGTTTCGTGACGTCTTCTCCTGGAGCTATGAAGAAATGCCAGGTATCGACCCCGACATTGTCATACATGAGATCAAGAAATACCCAGACGCTAAACCTGTCCGGCAATGCCTTCGTCCAGTTCACCCACGTAAAGCAACTGCTATCAAGCTTGAAGTCGAGAAACTTCTCAAAGCCGACTTTATTTACCCGGTGGCCCTCACTGACTGGGTTTCCAATCTTGTCCCGATCGACAAGAAATAAGGCACAATCCGCGTATGCGTTGATTATAGGGATTGTTAGGCTCCAATCTACTGATGTAAATTAGAGTGCAAATGATTGTCAATCCGGTGTTTGTAAGACTTAGAGGCACATTCAAAATATATGGATTTAGAGATAAATTTTATTCTTTAATGGGAATAAACCAAAACCTATTCTAAGGGATGAATATGGAAGAGATGCTAAGCTTCTGTTCAGAAGTCCTATTCATAGATCTCATAACAATAATCAATAATTGTTTTCCTAAAGAGTATCAACAGTAAGCATTCAAGAGATGTTCGAACAAGTTCTAAGACTTATCAAAATGATAGAAGGAAAAAACTCTTATTCAAGAGATGCATTCATTGTCTTCTTTCATTCATTAGCAACTATCGTCAATTTAAATCAAAAGTACTGAAAGCGTAAATAACTCAAAAAGCATTCATGACTATCTTAATACTTGAAGACAAACCACACATTGAATTCTTATTCAAGAAATCATTCACAATATGAGTAAGGCTTTGAAACATTAAACATATGACTTAGCTATGAAATTCATCTAACTACAACAAGATATGAATACAACTCATCTACAACAAGATCTAATCTAAAACATGTATCAAAGATTACTTGAAAAGAACATGAAGAAAGATTGTACTAGTTTGGCAAAGGGGGCCCTCCAATGCTTCACTTGTACAATTGAGTTGTCTCAGCTAAGAAAGAGCTCCAACAACATTCACATCATCATATCATAGGCATTATCAGGAACAAAACGCAGAACTAATCTCAAGATTGCAAATTCCAAAGTTTCTTCATTCACATTCAAGGTTGTCATACTAGTCTATGCTTTAGAGTATTTATAAAAGAGTTTTAAAACTAAAAATGATAATAAATATCCTAAATATCATGATCAGATCCATAATATATTTTAGGAAGGTCGAATGCCCCCTTTAGATCCATAATATATGACCAAATCCCACGAAAATCCAAAACTGTCCATGATTCAAGGCTAAAACAGAGTATTTTTTGCTGAAGTGACCCTGTTTGACTAGCGTTGACCGGACATCTGGACGACTCAGATATCGAAGATGATAGCTCATTATCCATCCTTGTACATCAGGAATCATGACCCAAGTCTTAGATTTCACCCAGGTGTCCTGCAAGTACACAAACCTAGGCGCAATTACGAGATTTAGTCAAATCCTGTAATTTCTGATAAATTTTCAATTTTAATACCAAAATTTAGAAAACTCAATTCTTAAGCTAAAGAATGATAAATATACCTTGCATAAGCTGTTTTATGGAAAATATGGAATGAAATGAAGGCAAAATGGATGGATATAGAGGCAAAAGTGTAGTTTATAGAGTAAAAAGGAAG